>PVKM010020615.1:0-23235 GCA_004027735.1 Carollia perspicillata
ACTTCCACCACTCCATATAACACCAACTCACTCCAGCCACTCCCCTGGAGCCTGGTGGGTCCAGTGCACACCAGAGCTCATTAAAGAGAATCCAGAAACAGCACAGATAAGGGAGAGTGTCTGCAAGTGTTTCACCAGACCTGGGCCTAACTCATGTAGCTACACCTTGGACAAGACCCTGGGGAACAAGGTGCATCTGTCCCTGTCAGTCATATGTAGTCAACACCATCCCATGTCTGACATCTGAGACACTGACCCTGGGAACCTGTCACCAGGAACAGGAGTAGACACAATAGCAACATCTTCTTCTAGAGCACAGCTCTGCCTTCTCCAAAGACCTTGGCCCCATGTGAGGAAACAGTTAAGAGCCCTCACAGCCCAGGGGAGGTTGGGTCCTGGAGCTGGAATGGAAATTTGTCTGTGGTCAAGCCTTTCTCCTGTAAGTGGAGAGGGACAGAGGACAGTCACCCTGATCACTCTGGGGTTTCTGTTGGGATGTCTCTGCTCTTCAGTTCACTCACCTTGTTTGTCAGGGATAGGGGATCACCTGGTTATTTAGACACAATGGAATGAGATCAAAGGACACCCTGACCTTTGTGAGCATAAGAGTAAATCATGAACTAGATGAGTAGGAAACACTTAGATTCTCATGCATCTTACAAACAAATTCAAAAAGGAATTTCACTTGTTCAGATAGTTTCTAAGTTCCAAAACTCTACTATACCTATAATTATCAAAAGTTTATATATTTTCATACAAATAGTGTTTACTTTGGTAGAAACAATAAAGGAAAGTCATATTAAATATCCAATTTCTTCATTTCTGAACTTTTATAAGATGCTGGTGAGTTTGCTTGCTGTAGAGTTATTGCTGTTGCTAATTTATAACATTGGTCATTTAGCACAGTTCAATTCTCAGAGTTGTTCCACATGTACTGTGCTTCATGCTATTCAGCTCAGAATAAATGCCCTGTACAACATTGTGCATGTGTCAACTCAAAGAACAGGGTTCATCCCCATCATCATCCTTCTGGGGCTGAGGGCAGTGGGCATTGCAAGGGTTGCCCTTTGTGCTTTCAAGTGAGTATCCCTGTCCAATGTCCATCTATGCATTGGGAGTCCATCACCATCAACAGAGTGTGGCAAAAGAGTTTGAAAACATGTAGAGAATTTTAACTCCCCTGGACACCCTCTGTGTTTAACCTCTTCCACCTCATCCCCCAATGGTTTGCTGACTGTGACATCAAGTGACTGAGGTGGGCACAGCACAGTAATAATTATTCAATAAGAAGTTACTCTGAAACAAATGCCACACTGTCATTATTATATATAATCTTTCAGAAGTTTGAAAGCATGACAAGCTTAGTTAAAATGTTCAAACCTAAGTGAAACCTCAAACCTCCTTTTCCAATGATACTCCTGAGTTATGTTAGTGTCCATGCCTTCAAATACACATCAACCAGTTCCTTGTGATGTGGTGATTGGGAGTACCATGCATTTTTGGATCTTACCTCCAGTGAATCCTGGATGTGGCTCCATGCTCTGTGGTAAATACTGAAGTAGATCATGGACTATATCCACTTCTAATGCTGCGTTCCTGCTAAATGTATTTAGGAGCCTTCTATGACCTTCACCCAGGAACTTTGTAGAAGAGAACTACTGGAGAAAAATTGCCCTAGAACTTCACTGGAAGGAAACCCATTATGTACATTTTATAGCAAATATGGCAGTAAATCTCCAGGAAGTCAGCCCTTGTGGTCATGGTACACTACAATCCTAATTCATCCTGGCTGCTGTAACAAACTACTGTGGACAGGGTCATTACCAACAGCATACATGCATTTCTCACAGACCTGTTGTTGGGAAATCCAAGAATAGATGCAGGCAGATTTGATGTCTGATAAGAACCTGCTTACTAGTTGGCTGTTTGTTCACTGTAATCTCAGAGGGTGGATGGGGCAAAGAAGTTTCTTGACTCCTCTGTTATAAAGGCCCTAATGCTGTTCATGAGAGCTCTACCCCAGGACCATCATTGTCCCAAGGCCGTACCTCCCAATACCACCCATGGGCCTCTGGTTTTAAAACCTGAGTTTTTGAGTGACAAAAGCACAACCTCATAAAAATAACTAATGAATCAAATCATGACTCCACCCAGATGGAAACCTACACCAGCAGAGCTCCCCAAATGGAAGATGCCCATAATTCTGTGGAATGTTCTCACCTTTGGGGGCAGAGAGGGGAGCCAAGTCTTTCAGAACAAGCTGATGACCTTGTAGAGTAGACAGGTTCCACACTAGAATTGGAACTAAGATGTCATGTAATATATTGTTATTTTCATTATTGCTTACATATAACCATTACCCTCATTTTGTAGGGACTGAAATCATTTTGCATCCATAATGGTAGGGGTCTCTGTGTTCTCACCCATGTTTCCTAGGAGTTCAATGAAATAAGGAGCCAGGCTCTAGTTTTTGATGTTTGATGATGACATGTTAAGGTTCACCCCTCTCTCCTTCTGTGCACACCTGGGAAATCTGAAGTGAGAGTGGGGATTCTCCCTAGTTTGTTGCAGGTGGTGACTGAAACCACACAAACCACTCCTGTGAGCAGGAACCCACCCAACCTTGTCTGAGATGAATAATACGATCCTGAACCAGACTCCTTACCTGATATGAACTAGCCATTTCTGACCTGCTAAAGGGTCTGCACTCTCTCAAAAGACTCCTCGATGAAGCCTCAAACATATTCATTGTCTCTCTGTGCGTGTGACAACCTAGACTCCATACCAAGGAATAGTGGGGGTTCCCCCTACCTCCACATGATGCCAACAACTATAGGGGTCATGGACATGGAGTGGAGTCAATGAATGTCCCCACCAAATTTTTGTCCTTCATGTTTTATTCATATACATCTGGTGCCCGCTGTCCATCATGCATGTGCCCTTCTACTGACCAGCTTGGACTCTGAGCTATGCAGCATTCCTGTGTTCTTGGGTCCCACAAAGCCTGTAGTTCAGGAGATTTGGTGATGCATTAAGGTAGGACAAAGCAAATGCATGTGATTCTCTAACGTTGAGCATGTGAGCATGTTTCCCTCTTATGACAACAAACCTCTGTAATTCAGACACTGAAGAGGCCAGCACAGAAACCTGAAGGGAGGGAGGCTTCCAGAGGGAAACCTCTGTGTGTAGTGTTAACCCCACACCTGACAGGAAAGCAGTCCTTAAATTGCTACTGCAGCTGCTCTCAAGCTGATCCCTGTGCTAAGTGTCACCTGAGCACCCTCTGGTGTCCAGAGCGTCCCCTGCAGCCCAGACCTCTTGTCTCCCACAGGGAGGCTTGTCTCTGGGATCACACTGACTTCCCCTCACTGTGTCACTTGCACAGTAATACATGACCCCATATTCAGTTTTCAGGCAGTTCATTTGCAGATAGAGCTCATTCTTGGCATTGTCTCTGGAGATGGTGGATTGGCCCATCACAGAGTTGGTGCAGTATGTGCTACCACCACTAATAATGCATGAGACCCACTCCAGCCCCTTCCCTGGAGACTGGAGGACCCAGTTCATAAGATAGCTACTGGCAGCGTGTCAAGAAGCTACACAGGAGAGTCTCAGAGACACCCCAGGCCTCACTAGGTCTCCCCCAGACTCCACCTGCTGCACTTCACACTGGACACCTGCAAACATAAAGATGTCTGGTCACAAAATGGTCACATATTCAGATTTCTCTCAGTCATAACCATTCTCATACTCAATGTCTCTCATTCTCCATAAACTACCTCTTAAAATAGCAACAAGGAAAACCCAGCTGAGCCCAAACTTCATAGTGGGAAGTCTGTGTCCTGTCCTGAGCAGGGACTGGGGACACCTGGGAATCCTGGGCTGGGCTCCTGCCCCAGAGCTGCAGGGTCAGAGCTGGGATGCTTTTCATGAGCAGAGGGGCCCTATTTGCACATCCTCCTACTATATAGGGACCTCTTGGGTTGGAGAGCTGCAGAGAGGGTTGTGCCTCTGTAAAGGAGTTAGTGTCCCATGAAGTGTGGTCATGATAGCATTTAAATAACTAAACGGAGAATCATGGCTAGGGCTGGGTATTGTCAAATATACCACCTCTGGTGACAATGAGCTCACCATCTGGGTCTCTGCTGCCTCCACTGGCCCCACTGCTCACCTGACACTAATCCAGGGCATAGTGGGACACACCTCATGAGGCTGTATCACACCTTTGTTGAAATGAGAGCATGAATGAATGTCTGTGTCTAGTGTTACCTACCCTGCAGGGCTATATACACCTGTGGACTCAGAGTCCTCACCTGAGTGGAGAAGTTTTGCATCACCTGTGCTGTGGTCCTAGATCAGCTAAAGTGAGTCAGATTCACCAAGAACTGACACAGGGAACTGCTGCTAAAGTTTGCGTTTGGCCCAGGACCACTGTCATGGATCCACACTGTCCCTCTTCTGCCCCCTCTGCTATCGGGTGCCTGATACAATCTCAAGCCCTGATGTAGATGGACTTCATAATGTAAGAGTTAGAAGGCCAAGTGTACCTGTCACTGCTGCAGGTGGCCCTGTGGTCAGACTTGGCCTCCATCATTGTCTCCTTGAATGGACTCTCTGGATCCCCAAGACTGTCCCATCCTGTGGGGAGCAGTTTGCTCTATGCGCCTGTTGGTTTGGAAGGCACAGACCCAGAGCACACAGGGGCTGTGGGCCTTGATCATTGACCTATATCAGGTATTTAAATGATGCAAGTTTTCTCTCTCTTGTTGAAGATTTTAGGAAGAAGAATAGACTCTGCTCCAGCTCCCTTTCTGTCCCTGCTGGAAGCTGCCACCTTGTCACCAAAAGGGAGTAGAGTGAAATCTACAATCTGTACAGACACTGTCTTCTACAACCATTGTACAAGTGCTGATAGAACAGAACAAAACAAAACCAAAAAATAATGGAATAGAAAATCCTAACAACAATAGCAAATACAAAACAATAAAGAATTTAAAAAAAAGAAAAAAGACAAAGATACACACAAGCAGAACAATAAAAGACAAGAAAAAATTAACTAGAGAAGAAAAATGAATAGAAAAGAGAATATGAAGGAAAGAAAATAAATATACTATTTACAGACAAATAAAAATAAACAATAGAAAAGCAAAAAAGGAAATACTAATAATTAATGGAGAAGCCAAAGAATTTATATGCATGATCCATGGACATGTAGTAAGATGTGGGGTATGCTGGAGGGAAGGGGAGTACCAGGCAGATGAGGGCAAAAGGTGAAAATTTGGGACAACTGTAATAGCATCATCAACAAAATACATTTTCAAAAAAAAAAAAAAAGTGAAAAAAATAGAGTAAGACAAGGAAAGAGAAAACATGAGATATGGGGAAAAAGGGGGAAAATTAAAAAAATGACAAAATGAAAAATAAAGAGATACTAAAAGATTAAGAAAAACAAATGTTTGGATCCTCTGCACAGATTGATGTGCCTGCTGTGATCCCCCCTGGATAAGTTGTTTGTGTAGTCCACTGGATCTTGCTCAACTGTCGTCCAAACTTGACCATTTGTTGACCAGTCCTGGGCCTCTGTAGAGGTTCTCTGTTGCAAGCCAATTTCAAATGCTGTCCTCACCTGCCCTTGGGCAAGCTGTCAGGGCAGGGTTTCTAGTAGACCAGAGGGTGGGGCCTCTCTAGCCCAGTACATGGATGTGCCTCAGTCTCAACTTTTGAGTTCCCCCACTCTGAGCACCTCTCCCTTCCCCATTGGAAGTGTTCAGTGGGGTTATCCAGTCTCGGCAGTGGTGGTTCAAACAGTCTTGGGGATGGTTCTCTAGTACAGCAGCACTTCCTCTCCATCCAGTGGCTGCAGGAGGCTGAACTTGCTGGGGACCCAGGCTCCACTTGCCCATAATGTAGCTTCAGAGCCCAGAACATGATCAACTGACTCTGGGACAGATGCCCACCTGGGATATGCAGTCTGAAAAACCCAGTTCTCAGTTGCCTGTTAGAAGGGATAAAAAAAAAAAGGAAAGAAGGAAGGAAGGAAGGAAGGAAAGAAAGAATATTTCTGAAGTGTATACTTCACATCGTAAGATGGTACCTTTTGTATTTTCTACCACAACTAAGTATTTTAAAATATATAAAACAAGATTTCACAATTCATATGTTGTTTCCATTACATCTAGTCTGTTATACCTGACCATGCTCTGTAACAGGACAGTCACATCTCAGACACCACGAGCACACTGCATTTACAGTGCACTGTGGTGAGGTTTCTGTTTCTGTCCTCATTTATCTTTTCTCCTTTGCTAAAAGAAGCAGAGAATGCAGCAGAGAAGGAAAGACATGTGGGTCCACCAGGCAGAACATGGGGTTCTCTCTCATTTTACCCCCCTGTAAACTCATCCTGGACATTTCTCCCTAAACTTTTCCCATTCATATGATTATGTTTTAATTGTGCACTTTCCTTACTGTATAAAGATTATTAGAAAACACAGTTACAGATTAAAAAGCAAGTTTGCCATGCTGAACTGTGGTTATGGAAATAAAGAAGTTATACTTTTGCACAGCAGTGTGTGAGAGAGTGTGTCACAGTGTGTGACCCTGCATGTTTGACTGTGTGACAATGTGTTGCTGTGTGACTATGTGTGACTGTGTGACCAACTGTGTTGTGATTCTCTGTGTCACTGTGTGTGTCTGTGTGTGTGATGGTGTGCATGACTATAGTGTGAATGTGTATATGACTGTGTGTACTGGTCTCATATGAAACAAACAGGGGGGAAGCTTGTCACGCTATGCTGGCAGATATATTCACTCTATACACATTTTTGTTTACTGAAGAGTTCAACATGAAATTTATTTATAATTGCAAAACAGTTATCTTTTTCTTTCTAGAAGATCTTTTGATTAAACATGTGCCCTGTCTGGCCATCATGATCCTAGACGGGGCCTGTTGAACTTCAGAGCCAGTCAGGTGGTTTTCCCTGGACTGCTCCTAGAATCCAACATGCTCCCAATGCAAATATCACCCACAGTGAACCTGAAACCCTTGGATCCCACGTGAAATAGAATGAGTTTGATGAGGCACACCCAAGGCCTCAGAGTCCCATGTCCTCAGTGTGGTGTTAGCACTGCTTCCTGCAGGAGAGAGGGTCTCCTCCTAAGGATGGATGTGGGAGATCCTATGTTTGGAGTACTGAGCTGACAACCTTACCTGGAATCCATGTGGACCCTGAGATGATGGCTGAGGCCCATGACCCCTCAACCATATCAGGCTGGTCAGCAAATGGAGGGCCTGTAGTTTCTGGGACCAAGACAGGGAGGGGCACACAGGGAGTCAGACATCATGTGCAGCTGTGTCCACCTGAGAGATGTGTCTGTGCACACACAGACAAATCACCAGCTAGATGCCTGTAGAGCTCAGGGTCACAGGTAAAAAGGTAAAAAGACACCAGAGAAAGTCATGTATACCAACATGTATCTTCAGACATATTTTTCAGCAACTGTGACATTTGTTGGAAATTAGGAAATGTTATAAAGAAACATTAAACCTTTACTCTTCCATAAAAGTCATGCCAGTACTAAGAGTATAAAAATCCTTAGAAATTCACATATAAGTATGCATACATGGAATTACACTGCACACACTCACAAAAACATAAAATTGTATGTTCAGATAAAGCACACAGTAACATCCACCAACACAGAGATGCACATGTTAACTGACACACTACAGTACAGGGTAGCAGATGCACACAGAATACAAGGATAGTTTGGAAGGTATATATGCAGGAGTTTTCTGATCTAGGAGAAGAATTACAGGCTGATTCAAGAATCTTGTTCCCAGACTCTCTCTGCACCTGCTCACCAGATGGCCCCAGATGTCCAGTGTCCTGAGAATCCCTGGAGCCCAACTCCACATTTGCCCCCTGAAGATGGACTTTGATGTCTGTGCTGGCACTTTGTCACTCTGTGTGTGTGGTCCAGTAACTTAGGGCCATATCCTTGGTGGTCATGGAGCTCAGCTGCAGGGAGACAGTGATGCAGAACATCACTATCTCTTGGGTCAAGATTCTGCTCTGTAAGCAATGTTTGGGTAGGGCATGCACTAGACCTGGCTTTCATCCTTGCAGCTTCTCTGTGGGGTTCACCAGTCTTGAGCCTGATTTCATGCAGCTCACCTGGGACAGAACATCTGAGGAGAAGGAGAACACTTTTAGTAAGAGACACCACACCATTCAGCCTCCTTACATGGATTATCTCAGGCTCTCAGAACTCAATTTTGATCCATGAGAAGATCTCCAAGCATGTTATGTTGGTGATGCATTCTTGCCTTTGGGGTTACAGCCCTGCTGACAGAGAGGGAAACATATGTTTTCCAGTGGGCTGAAACTCCCCGGGGCTTGGTTCTAACTGACCTGTTGGAAGGCCCTTGTTTTGTGGGCTGTGGGAGACTCAAAATACAGAATACCTTATACATGTGCACACATCACAGAGACACAATCACGTGTCAGCAAGTTAACATGAGTATGCACACAAATGCACTCACACACACTCTTCACACAACTTCAAACAGCTCAGAAAGGAAGCCTGTCCCCAGATTCCTGAGATGCAGCTGAGACCCAGATCCTCAGGGAACCAGGATGGCTGTACCCGAATTCACAGGAACATCCAGATTCCTGCTGCTGGGGCTGATGAGTGTTCCCTTATATGACAGGACTCCACAGAGTGATAAACTCAGGGATGACTGAGTTAAAGGTGTTGACATGGACAGATTATCATGAATTCTCTGTTTGTGACACAACTGCAATCATGTGTCCTTTTCAAATGGACACTAAAGAAAATCAGAATAAAAATACTATGATGATTCAATTAGATGTTGGGGTGCATTTCCACATCCATCCAGTAAACGAGGGGCAGGAGGGTAACATGTGGCAGGGAGGACAGAGACCTGAGGGGTGGAGGACCTGGGGGATAATTACAACCCCTGCAATGTGAGGTGTGACTGTCATAAGGAAGGGCACATGTGAGGACATTGTGTATGTTGTGGGACAGAGAGACTGAGCTCAACACACAGGGGCCTGGACGAGCCTGGACTCCACTTTGTGGGAAACATTTACAAATACAGGGAAGATGAAATCACCCAGGGTCTTCATTGTCAGAAAGAAGAAGAACACACAGGAGAATGGTGAAGGGATGGTCCCAGGCACAGGGTGGAATTTCATATGCAAACAGAGAGTGTCATTTTTTCTTTTGCTGTCTACAGTGACAATGTGGGAAATGAGAGTCTCAAAGAAGGAAGATGTATCCCTGGATTCAGCTGAGAGTTTCGAGAGGAAATCCCTGCTCCCAAGTGAAACCCCATCCATCTCTATCCAGGCCAACACTAGCCCATGCATTTGTTCTCTGTGGTCCCTGGGACATGAGCATTCACTACAGGCAGCCTTCCTGTCTCGCCCAAAGAGGTTTGAGTCTGGGCTCACACTGACTTCCTTTTACTGTGTGTCTGGCACAGTAATTCAGGGCCATGTCCTCAGCTCTCAGGCTGCTCAGCTCCATGTAGCTTGTGCTTGTGGACTTGTCTGCAGTTATAGTGACTCTGCCTTTGAACTTCTGAGCATAATATGTGTCACTACTCTTAGGGTAAATATACCCCATCCACTCAAGGCCTTGTTTGGGGCCTGTTGCACCCAGTACATCCAGTAGCTTGTGAAGATGTATCCAGAAGCCTTGAAGGAGACCTTCACTGTTACAACAACATTAGACATCTCAGTCCCAGGCTATGGCAGCTGCACCTGGGTATGGACACCTCTCAAGAGAAGACAGGAGTGGGTGGAAATGTCACTTGACTATACCTGGTTCCCTCCTCAACTCTGGAACAAAGGAGTCCCTTACCTGTAGCCATTGCTACCAGGAAGTGGGCTCTCCAGCTCCAATCCATGGTGAGGGTCTGTGTAATCTGGACTTCTGTAGGGAAGGGTGTGGCTGTGGGTGATGCTTTCAGACACTGAATGAACCACATTTAACCTAGTCTACCTCTTCTCATTTGCATAGTCATGAGGAAAAAATATGTCATTGATGATGATATGAGTCCACTTGGGGAGAGTAGAGGGCAGAGACTCAGGGTCCACGTCCTAATCAGTGTTATTGGATATACATCCCATTACAGATCCCTTAACTCTGTGCAGACATAGCTCCTCCCACTGGGGAACAAGTCCCCACAGCACATGCTCCTACTTCAGAACACACCTTTGAGTGAAACAGTGACCACCTGGATTATTTGTCCTTGATACCTGAATATCTTATTGGTGGGCCAGTGTGTCTCCCAAATTCTGCCCCTAGTAAGTTAAGGAAACCATGCATATCCCCAGCTCCTTACAATTCAGATGCAAAGAAGCCCTAGATATACCCGTATTGACTGTGGTTCTCATGTCTTATCGAGTCAGTAAAAGTTCTGATGGAATGGGATGTTTACAGTCACCTCATGCCGAATTTAATTACAGATATTTTTTGAGAAGAGAAAGCCCCAGATCCTCAGAGGAAATTCCTCCCTAGCTCCCTCTGCACCTGCTTCTGGGTCAACAGCCCTGAGGTCATGGGTCCCATATGTCTCCTGCTAACCAACCTATGACTTGCAGTGGAGGGTCTTGTCTGGGCTCACAGATGGTCCTCTCATGGCTGGACGCTGACTTCAGGGTGCTCCCTCAGGAACACCATGTACTTCAACATCTGTGGACACAGACAGAGACCTGGTTTTACTAAACCTTAGTGACTCTGTAGAGAGCCATAACCAGTGCTCTATGAATTACCAAAGAACCTCTTCCCTGGAGGTGCCTGATGCACTGACACAGCCAACTCATCTGAGTTCAGAAGCTCTCAGGAGCTTCAGGGGCTTCTGGTGCCCTCCAATTCCTCTGCTTGCAGGTCCTATCTGAATATCCCTGCATGTGGCCCTAATCTCACTGCATATCTACTGCTCAGCAAACCACACACACACACACACACACACACACACACACACACACACACACACACAGTGATGGTCTTCATAGTAATTAACTCCAGGTATCCCTTATCTCCTGTTCCTACTGTATGGGCAGGGCCCACCCCCATTAATTTCAGGCCTGGGTGTGACTTTGTATGTCACTTAGTGTTGGGATACTCAGTGAGGGACATGTTATCTTTTTGTCCTTTCTGGATGTCCAATTCTGATGATTATCTTTCTTTCTACCACCTGTCTTATGGACCTCAGACCCCAGCACCCCACATGGAGACAGACTCACTGCTCAGAGACTCCCAGCAGCACATTCCAGTTGTTGGAGGAACTACCATCTCTCCATGCACCTGAGCCTCAGTTTCAACCTCATGGACATTCCCAGACTGACCAAGGCATCACAGGTGAGAACTCTGATACTCCTGGTCATTACTCAGGCTGTCTGTCAAAGGTGGTCATCTCTAGGGTCAGTCATGGAGGGGCTGTGGTGATGTTCTCCATGTGTCCTCCATGTCCTCCACATCTATCAGCCCTGCAAGCACTGAGTTCTTGCTTAGATGCAGAGAAGGCAAGAACATCTGTTTTGGTTTGCACTGTCTGGGGAATTTCCCAGGTAGCTCCTACCTTGGATAGTATTGAGAAAGCCCCAATTTCCACAGGACCAGGAAGCTGTGCTGGATTGACAAACATGTGTCAGTTATGTGTGCCCCCACTTCATTTCAGTCACCACTTGTTTATCCTCTATGTTGAACTCGTCATTAATGTGTATTATCACACTTGGGCCTGCATCAAGCAGACATCATCCTTTGCAAATGTCCACAGTAATCTGATGAGTCAAATAAATCCTTTTTGTTTCAGTAAATGTTTGCCAGGAATGTTCCCAACAAAAGGCAAATTGCACTTGGTTGTTGTCAAGGTGAAGATGGAAAAACATCATTTGCAAATCAATGACTGAGGGCTTATGTGCTGTGGCTTGCCATCAGCTTAGTCTGCTGAAGTTGTCTCCATGAGCTCTGATGGCACACAGCACTGCTTTTTTTCCACCCTCTGTAATTTCTTCTGTGTCTTCATGAGGCTCTGGTATTTTCAATGGGCTTCAAAAGTCTAGGGTGCATGGAATTCTAGCTAACAGCTTTTCAAATTGTAAGGCGACATCAATGGGATCCTTGCTTTGTTCACTGAGTGTTGATAACTATTCCAAGGAAACACATGTGCAGGCTGTAATGGACAAACTTGGGCAAATCAGCATTTCTTCTGCTTTATGGTAGCATAGGTCATATTCCTCCAGATAATGAGATCCAAAAATGATATTTACATGAAATTGGTGCTCATATTATGAACAATGAGACATCCTATAATCCTTTGAGGTTCGGGCTACAGGTAGCAGACCCAGGAGACCTGCTGTCAGAACTCAGCCTGGTGTGACAGCTGACCTCCAGAGTGCCCAGGGAAGAAGATCTCTGTCCCAGCTGCAGAATCCATCATTAGGGCAGGAAAGTCTTTATTGCCCCTCCATCACTCTTTGTTCTAGTCTGTCCCTCAGTGGAGTGGAGGGTGCCCACCTGTATTGGCAAAAACAATCTGTTTTTCTGAGATACCAATACAAAGGTAAGTTTGCCATTAAACACACTTGGACAAACCCAAGAATGACTTTTGGCCAGATCTTTGGGCATCTTGTGATCCAGTCAAAATAAAACAAGAACCAACAGTCACAATGAAGTTATTTAGGTGAAGAGTTCCAAGTCAGAGACAATATGCAAAAACCCACTGTATTTAGATAGAGGAGAAGCAACCACTTCTCCTCCACATCATGGTGATCGCTTTCTTAGGTAACTACAGGTGGAATGTCAGTTGGAGAGGAAGCTCCTGGTCAGAGATGAGACTTAGCCTTAACCTCCATGTTCCCTGTACCAACATAATCTGTGATCCTTGAATGCCCCCCACAGTCTAGTTCTCTTCTCTCCTGCATGGAGGTTTGTGTCTGGACTCATCCTGATTCCCCTGACTGTGACTGTCCCACAGTTATACACAGCCTTCTCATCAGCAGTCAGACTGCTTATTGTTAAATAAACTTGGCTCTGGAGCAGGTGTCCTTGGTGATGCTGGGACAGGATCAGTGTGGGGATGTAGTCTTTATCCCCACCAGTCCATATTGTACTGGCCCATTCCAGCCTTTTCCCTGGAGCCTGGAGCCCTCTTTGAAGAGAAAACAGAGAGAGTTCAGGTGAGGGAGAGGGTCTGTAAGGGTTTCACATGTTCTAGGTACAACTCATGCAGCTGCACTTGGGACAACACACCTGGGCATTAAGAGCAACATATTCTGTCAGTCATATGCAATCACCCTTATCCCATAGCCAGTGTCTGAGATCTGAGACACTCACCCAGCAGGAGCTGTCATCAGGTAGAAGAGGAGATCCGGGAGTTCCATCTTATTCTAGAGCACAGCTCTACCTTCCCTAAAACCTCAAGCCCCTGGGAGGAGAGAGCTGAGGACCCTCACAACCCAGGAAGGGTTTGCCCTTGATCTGGCAGTGAAATTTGCATGTGGGGACACCATTCTCAGGTAAGTGGGGAGGGACAAAGGTCTGACACCCTGGTCTTCCTTGGACCTCTGTGGGGACACCTCCTCTGTTGAGTTCACTCACCATGTGCATCCTGGACAGGAGATCCTCTGTTTTATGAGACACATTGGAATAATATCAAATGATGACATCACCTTTGTGAGTGTGAGAAGAAATGTTGGACTAGATGAGTAGGTGATACTTTGGAATTCTCATGCATCTTTCAAACAGATTTAGAAGGGATTTCCATATGTTTAGATAGTTTCTGTAACCCAACACTTACCAAATATTTATTCAATGTATATTTATATGCAAATGATGTTTACTTTGGTGTAAAAACTTAAAAAATAAATCAAGCTGATTTCAGTATTGTATTTTCTTTATGACATTTTTATGTCAGTAACTTCATCCCAACCACAGATGAGAAAGACTTATGAATTCATTTTTGGAAGATTCTGATTGTGTCTACAGCTCCCTGTGCAAACACTACCCTTATGCATGTCCATAGCATATTGCAGAGTCCTAAACTGATTACATGAGAAAAAATTGCTTTTTTACATGGAAATACAGTTAGAAATAACTATACTAACTACACATGTGTACCATAGAGAATTTTCATATCGTGAAATGATAATGAAAGCAGGTGTACTGATTGGTTTTCTTAGCCTAGTGTTGTCATTGATGTTGGGGCTCAGGAGGTCAAAAATGAGAAGCATTGCTCACAGGAAAGGGAATTTATGCTCTGATAGGACATGTCACTCCCTCCTTCTCTTAGTCCTGTTTCTGGGGATGGTAACTGTGGTCAGAGTCTGCTGGGCTCCCCCACACAACATGTAACCTTCCTAATGTATAATAAACAATTTATCCCCTCAGAAATGTGATTTATAAATATAATCTTCCTGTGTAGGATTCTCTTTAATTTCCATAATAGTCTCTTTGGTGGGAGAAAAGTTTTCCATTTCAACAATGTTTTATTTATCAACTTTTTAAAATGGGGCCTGATTTTGGTGTTTTACTTAAAATCTTGACAGAACATGGTCCCCCTCTATTGTTCATGGACTAAAAAACCTTGGTATGGATAGAATGCTCATGGAAGTTGATATAGCAATGGTGGTTGGAATGCTTAATGTTACTGAGAACTGATTGCTGTGTCAGTGTGACCAGGAGACCAACGTTCCACAGCCTGAATCCCTGACTCATATTAAGGACTGATTCACTTCATGGGACTTTACACTGTAAATCTCAAGGATCAAATGATAGATAACATTTCAAAGAAATCTGAGGGCTTAATCTGAGTCAGTGTCTGTCAGGTAAGGAGGTTGCAAAAAACTTTAGGAGACATACTCATTTCCTGCCCAGACCTCTTATCATATGAATGAAAGCACTCTTAGCAAAGTAGACTTCACAGGACTTTACAATTTTTTTCTTATGCCCCATCACCCCAGAACCCACTCTAGCCAGCAGAGGTCTGCACCCACTCCCCATCATGGATTCAGGCTTAAGTGGATTACACCCAGGAAGCGCATCTCCCAGAGGGAATGGGGATTCCAGATATGACAAAATAGCTGGCCGGGGGGGGGGGTGAGGGTCTTTTGCCTCCACTTTGTTGCAGCCCCTCCGAGTCCTTCCTTGATGGCCTCCCACATGATTGTGTCTGGCTTGGGTTGCCCCTCCTCTGAGGGGTTGGACCCATCATCGACTAACCAACCAAGCCTTGGAGGCCAGAGATGCCAGAAGCAGCATTCTTGCCAGGGAGATAAGCTTTGTTTCCTTATTGGCTCACAGCTCGGTGATCGCTTACTCAGCCTTAGCCACGGGGGTGGTGGTGGTGGTGGTGGTGGTGGTTACAACTCCTGAAACCAGGCAGAGCGGGTTTCCAATAGTCAGTCATGCTCTCAATAGATTCCTCAATGAATGACAACTTTTTCAATGTCCCCCTGTGTGTGACATCATCACCGTAGACTTCCATATGAAGGAATAGTTGGCGGTCCCTCTACCTCCACATGATGTTAACTGTTTTTGCCATCATATCCATGGAGTTAAGTCAATGACCATCACCACCAGGGGCCTTTGTATTCTGGCACTTGTTCATATGCCTCTGGCATCTGCTGTCCAGCATGCATGTATCCTGCTGTTGGCTGGCTTGGAGTCTGAGCTGTGTGGGGCTGCCACACTGTTGTGTCCCGCAGAGCCTCTGGCTGGGTACAGAACCTGTGATGATTTATTAGAATATGAGGAAAAAATGTATGTGGCTCTCTGACATTGGTGCATGTGAGAATGTTTTCCTCTGATGACAACAAACTTCTGTAACTCAGACACAGAAGAGGTCAGCACAGAATCATGAAGGGAGTGAGCCTCCCAGAGGGAACCTGCTGAGTGGAAAGTTAAACCCACACCCATTAGGAAAACAGCACTTAAACTGAAGCTAGTGATCCTGGGGACATCCTTGCATTCAATGTTTCTGAGCACCTCCTGCAGACCAGCCCTCTTGTCTCCTAGAGAAAGGTTTTTGTCCAGACTCAACTTACTTCCCCTCACTGTGTCACTCAAACAGTAATACAGGGCTGTTTCCTCAGCTCTCAGGTTGTTCATTTGTAGATAGAATTTGTTCTTTCCATTGTTTCTAGGGATGATGAATTCGTATTTCACAGAGTTGACACAGTATGTGCTACCAACAATACTATTAATGTATGAGACATCCTCCAAACCCTTCCCTGATGCTAGCAGACCGAGTTCATTTCGTAACTACTGAGGTGAATCCAGAGGCTGTGCAGGAGAGCCTCAGATATCCCCCAGGCTGCACCAAGCCTCCCCCAGACTCCACCAGCTGTACCTCACACTGGGCACCTGCAAACACAAAGATGTCAGGTCAGGAACCTCTCACACATTCACTGTTCCTCTCAGTCATATCCACTCACGTACTCAGTGTTGCTTGCTCTCCATAAGTTACCTCTTAATATTGGAACAAGAAAAACACAGCTGAGCCCAGACTCCATGGAATACCGTGTGTGTTCTGTCCTGAGCAGGAACTGGGAACACTTGGGAATCCCGAGCTGACTCCTATCCCTCAGCTGCAGATTCAGGGCTGGGCTGCCTTTCATGAGCAGAGGGGCCCTATTTTTGAATATTGCTCAATTATGTAGGGTGCTGTAGGGTTGGACACTGACATTAAGGTGATGGTCTCTGAGTGTGGCATGTCCAGGAGTGCATCTCTGTTAAGAATTACTCTCCACATCAAAACCTGTACTGTCTCTACTGTCCCAGCATCTCCCGGAGGTGGCATATGACTTAGCACAGTAAATTTTCATTAAAAAGGGAGATAAATGAGAGATGCCTTTGAAAGTCACTGATAATGAAGAAACCAAGAGAAATCAACCCTCACAACCAGGGGCAGAATTAAAAGTGCAGGAGGTTTGTGTTCAGGAGACAGAAAGTTTCATCTGACCCTATTTCCCTTACAAAGTGATCAGAGAGTGAACTAGAACAGAGTGTGTCCCTAGGATCCAGTGTAATAGGAGGTGGAGCATCTGTGTGGATCTTTAGGAGACAGTAGCATGAATTCTATAGAGAAGTAGACAGTGCTCCAGGGTCATATTCCTTCAGTGGAGTTCAGTGCTGATTGTCCGGCAGTATAACTGTGTCATTTGTTCTCTAGACTCTGAGATAAAATAATCTACAAACATTGGGGACACAGGAGAAACTCAGTCATGACTAAGTCTACTTAGGTGAAGATGTAGGTAGAGACTGGGGAGTAACTATGTTTAAATTACAGAAATTTCATTGTAGAAAATCCTGATGCAATTTATTTATACAAAATAACAAACAAACAAAATGTCATTGTTATGAACATAATAATTTTTTTATTCATTGATTGAAGGATGAAATATCTAACTTTGTATGAACTGTTCATCCTTGGTGGTTCAGCCTTAGGTTCACTGTTAGGATCTGTGTTTGTGTACATGTGACATAGCTTTAATCAGGGTGCTGGAGACAGAGTAGGTTGGGCCCCTTGGTGTGTCAATAGTTCATTTCAGAAGAATCTCCCCCCCTCACAGAGTCTCTATCCATGTCTGCACTGGACCCTTGGTACTGCTGTCTCCATGGCAGTGGACTTGATGGTTTCCACTGTACTTGAACCCAATGCCCTGAGTGTATCAATGTGTGAATGGTGAAAGGAAGCCCCTCCATGGGGGTACATTAACATGGATGGTGAGTGAAGCTCATCTGAACTGGCACACATGCATGATTGTCATTCCTCTATGCTGTGATTTTTCCTCATTGTTTAATCTGTTCAATTCTTCACCCTTTTTCTGAAGTAACCACACATAATATGTGGAGTCATTCAAATAAGAAAGAACTGCCTTGAACATTTATCCATGTTCCAGGTTCCAGGTGAGGTCCACACACATGTGTGGTGTATCTTGGACAGACTGGGAATGTGACTTGTAGGGAACCTATCTGCGTGGAATGGCAATTGTAGCTCAGCCCTATTGAAAAGCCTATAGGCACCTGGCTGTGCACGGGAGGCCAAACCCATGGATCATTTCTCCCATGGAAAATCAGACCTGCATTATAACTAGACTGCTTTGTGACTTGCTCTTGCTAAAACTCTCTCATCCAGAGTTGTGGATGCAAATGCTTCCTGTGTATCTTTAAAGTAACTCCCTGAAGTCTGTGCTAATTTTCCCAAGGACTGAGGTGTAACCAGACCAATTACTCTTAACATTCCTTTGCATTTGTAACATATTTTCCTTGTTAATCTGTAAGAAGTTGTCAGTGACTTCCTTTCCATTGCTATCTGTAAAAAGTAATTACCTAAAGCAAACCTAAGCATAATGAATGAAATCCTTCTTTGATGCATGCTATTAGAAAGCCAATAAAAGCTTGTCAAAGCAGGGGTTGGGGTGCTTTCCCCTTGAGAGAGTGGCTGTGCCATCCCCTATTCTCCACAGAATTTGGTAGTCCATGTGAATTTGTCTCATCTCATCTATAACACCACAGACACCGTGGACCAGCGTCCACAACAGTGACTAAATTCCAAGATTGAGCTTGCAACTGTTTAGTCTCAATCATGGAAAATTCAGTGCAAATAATCACTTTAGTAGATACTCCCACATAGAACTTGAACTTCACAGGATTTGTTGATACATTGTGTATCAATTCTAATCCTTGAGGTTGGGGATCAGGACTAGCATAATAGCAGAATCTTCATCAGTATTCTTTCCTCCACCTGATGTAAAATCAGGCAGATTTCAGAGGGTACTGCAGGTGCTAGGTCTGGACAATCAGGATGAGAGAAGAAAACAAACATTCTTTCCCACAAAGAGTGTTCAGGAGTGGGTAGAAATTTCCCTCACAGTCACAGGTTCCCTCTTCAACACAGGAACGCAGAAGTCCCTTCACTTTGGTAACTGCCACCAGGAAGAGTGCTCCCCAACTCCAGCCCATGGTGAAGGGGTGTGCAGTGAGAACTTCTGTAGGGGAGGGTGTGGCTGTGGGTGATGCTCTCAGGGCACAGAGGAACACACATTTAACCTAGCCTACCTCTTCTCATTTGGATATTCATGTGGCAGCATATTTCATAGCTGAAGACTTGACTCCACCTGAGAGAAGATAGAGGACACAGGGATCATGCTCACAGGGAACCAGAGGGTCTAAGACCTCATCATACTGTAAAGTATATGTCTCCTCTCAAGTTCCTGAGCTCTGTACACAGATAGCCCCTCCCACAGGCCTCCACAGGACTAGACCCTCGTTGAGATCCCACCTTTAAGGGACAGAGAGACAACCTGAACTTGTTCTGGGCTTTAATGCCTGATTGTGTTATACTTGGGTCAATGTATCTTAAAAATGCTGCACATAGTGTGTCAATAAATCCATCACTGTGTCCAGCTGTTTAAAATTCACACATAAAATGCCTTAGAAATACCTCCATTGATTGTGATTCTCTATTCTTATCAAGTTTGGTGAATGTTCTGATAGAATAGGATATTTAAAGTTGCCTCTTGTCCAACTCTTATTTTACATTTTTTATAAACAGGAAGATCAAGGCCCTCAGAAAAATCCCTCCAAGATACCTCTGCACCTGCTTCTGGGGAAGCAGCCTTGCATTCACTGGTTTCATGTGTCTTCTGCTGCTCAGCACCTGCCCTGAACAGGAAAGTCCCTTCTGGGCTCAAGGGGCATGTATATCTTGGTGTCTCTAAGAAAAAAAATTAAGAAAACATTTGTTCAGTGTATGAAGAAGACTCTGTGACATATCAAATATGTCAAAAGTGGTTTGTGAATTTTCATCGTGGTGATTTCTTCTGAATGTTGCTCCATGGTCAGGTAGACCAGCTGAAATTGGTAGTGACCAAATTGACATATTAAGTGAGAACAATTACTGTTATACCACACAAGTGATAAAATTATTGGTAAAAATGGGACAAAAAAGATTTTTGGGCCACTCACTGATTTGAAAATTAATCCATTCTCTTTACTCAGCCATAAAAAAATAAATAAATCTTTCCATTTATTACAACATGGATGGATGTAGGGAGTATTATTCTGAGTTAAATTAGTGTGACGGATATACAGAAATACAACATGATCTCAGTTATATGTGGAATCTAAAAAACAAAATAAATAAACAAGGATAACAGAAACAGACACAGAGACTCTGAGAACAGACTAAGGTTTCTAGAGGGGAGGAAATTTGGGAGCCTGGGTGGAAACAGTAAAGACATTAAGAAGTACAACTCTGCAGTTAGTGATTAAACACAGGGATGTAAAGTACTGCACAGTCAATAATATTGCAAATACCATGTGTGGTACCAGGCAGTACTGGATCTATAAGGCCATCACACCATAAATTATGTAAATGACCATTTTGCTGTAGGCTAGGAGCTCATATAAAATAATATGGAGAATTTCAACAGGAATTGAAGAGAAGGAAATTAAAATTATCCCAAATTCCTGTGAAGCTAAGGCAAGGCTGTGGCTCCAAGTGTTACTGGAAGGAGAAATTGCCGAATTCACTCTGCTCACACGTGCCATCTTTGTTGGGAACATTCAGAAAGCCTCTCAGTTTATGAGAGACCCCCACTGAGAACCACAGCCTAGTATTATTTGCTGGTGGATCCTACCTAAGTAAATAAACTGGGACTGCTAACCAGGATTTACTATAATAATCTGACTTGCTGAAGGATCTCTCCTGTCTCTCCCAGAAATTTCAACACTGAGCATGATAAACGTTCCATGTCCCCTTGGTGTGTCTATGTGCTTATTGTCAGCCTGGATGTCCACACCAAGCTGTTGTGGGTACCTCTGCCTCTGTGTTGTGTCACCTGGGCTTGGTGTTGTGAGCATGCCAAGTCAATGACCATCATCATTCGGTATATTTTTCCATGGGAATTGAGTTTATACATCCCTTGTGTGCAGTGTCCAGCATGCACATGTCCTGATGCTGACCAGCTTGGGCACAGTTGTGTATACTGGGATGACTGTCGTGTCCAGCAGAGCCTCTAGTTAGATTCAGTGAATATTCGTCAGAAGGTTTGAGGTCAGAATGCTCTTATGAATGAGAACTGGGCATGAGTGTCTAAAGGAGACTCTGGTTTCTGTCCATATGTGATTACTTTGTTCTTTTACAACAGACTTTTCTCACACAGATTTCAGAGGTGAGCATTTAATGAGGAATCCAGAGAGCTTCCCTAAAGGGAATAGTTACAGGAAGAGGAAACCAGACAGGAAACCAGCAGAAACATCCCAGTGCACCTGCTCCTTTGATATTCCTTATGTTCAGAGACCCCGAGCAACCCTTAGTGGTTACTACCTTGGTTATACCCATGTGGCCACAGCTGGTAACACTGAACAACTGAACCTCTGTCCTTTCCAGTGACCTCCATTGTTCCTGTAACCCTAATAAAGGACAGTGTGAAGCATGATCAGTGAGGACGTAGGACCCCTTTCCTGTAACAAGAGCATGAATGGGTGTCTGCATCTAGGGTTACCTGTCCTCCAGGGCTGTATACACCTGTGGACTCAGAGACCTCACCTGAGTGGATAAGCTTGTGTATGATCTGTGACATAGTCCTCAATCAGCTGATATGAGTCAGGCTCACCTAGAACTGTCACAGACAACTGCTACTAAAGTCTGTGTTGGGCCTAGGACCACTATTGGGGAGGCACAGGGTCCCTATTCTGTCCTATCTGTTTTCAGAGGAACTTCCTCTCTGTCCTATATGTTATTCAGGGGCTAAACTCACTGGGGACCTTAGGTCTGCTTCCCTGTAATGCAGCCCCAGAACCCAGAACATTCCCATCTGACTCCAGGACAGAAGCCCACCTGTGAGACACAGTCCCAAAACCCAACTCTGTGTATATTGCTGGCATGTTCACATCCCTTCAGTAAGCTGAAGGGGATCACCAAAATATAAGGGCTATCTGGCACTCCAATCTCCCCAACCCCTCCCAGGTTCCAAAGGGAGAATAAACCCCTCATCCCTGTGCTGCCCAACCAGGATGGTGGGGTCAAATATCCAGTCCAGGTCCCATTGCTTTGCAACACTGTAGTACTAGGGTTGGATGAACCTAGCAATTCAGCAGGTGGGTGTGGGGCCCTGCCCATGCACACAAGGTGACAAACAGGGGTCATTTTCCTCAAGACATATAGTCTAGACTCCCATTGGTTCTCTGCCCACAGTCCTTCTAGATACTAAAGGGTCTCTGAAAGTCACTACTGGGTGCAACAAGCAGACCCTTCCTCCAGCCTGGGACTGTTGCAAGGACCCTCCAGCAGTCACAGATCCTGGTCCTATAGCAATGGGGTTGCTCACTCCCTGGGATGCTGTGCTCAGAGTCTCCCAGGTGGAGCTAATCATCACAAATTCCCATCACCAGGTGCTATGTGGGCTCCCATTCTCATCTATGTTGCTGTGGATTGCAGACCCCTGCATGGGCTGAGACTCCACACTCCCAGGGGGAGCGACCTCCAGAATGCAATATCCATTGGACTGCCCAGTCACTATACCTTCAGGAGAGGTCTCACCCTCTCCTTCTCTTGTCCCATCTTGGTCCCTGTTCTTTTTTACAAAGTTTCAGACCAGCTACCTGTCAACTGCTTTTTTAAGTTGATTGCTCTGATTCAAACATGTGGGTGGAGCTTCAAGCTTTCTATTCAACTAATGGTTCTCTAACATAAAGTCCAATCTTTTTAATAAAGATAGACTTTGTATTTATTTGTATTCTGCCACAAGGAAGGACAGGAGCTCATGAAACAATGACATCCAGTGGATGATATTTCTGTCTGATATAACTGACCTTGTTGTGTCAAATTTTTATGAAACCGAATTTGCATCTCACCTGCTTGTACCACAATCAAGGATGTGGATCCCGTTAGTCACAGGTGGCAAACACAAGGCCTGTGGGCAGAATCTCACCCTCTACCTTGTTTTATGCAGCCCAGCACCTTGTTTATACCTGGTGGCAGTACCAAGCTCCTTGGCCCTAGTTAAGGAGTAGTTACATTTACATAGTCCTAAAATTACAGTCGGCACTTTGAAGCTACCGTGAGGTGGATGTGGTCACTTGTGAAAATGAGTTTGACGCCCCTGTTCTAAGGAGAGAAAAAAAGGAAGGAGGGGCTCTGAGCCTGTGGGAGGCAAAAGGAAACACCATCTCCCCATGATTTCCTGTTCTGCAGAT
>PVKM010020616.1:0-23248 GCA_004027735.1 Carollia perspicillata
TGGGTCTCCAATGACCTCCAACAACCTCTTCTGTGAGGCTGGGAGTCTCTCCTGGCACCTTTTCAATCGCTGTTTTTAGGCTTTATTTCCCATTGCTGGGGCCCTGGGTTATGCTGTCTGTCTCACTGCCCATTTTTGCCTAGTTTATCTGCACGCAAATGTGTGACTGCAGTCGGCCAACTGCCCTGGGTGCTCTGCTCGTTTCCTCCCCGAATCTGGGGTCTGCTAGCCCCGTACTGCCTGGACTTCGGGGTCTGGCAGCCACTGCCTTTTCCTGCTGAGTTCCCTCTCCACTGACCGCTGAGTCCGCCCCTCTTACCAGTTTGGTTGAATGGTTATCGGACTTCTGTAGTTCAATTTTCTGTCTGTTCTGGTTGTGTTTTTGTTTCTAAATTGTCCTTAATTTGTTGTCCTTAATTTTGGATGTGCAAGGAGGCACAGTATTTCCACCTATACCTCCATCTTTGCCGGAAGTCCCATACTTTTAAATTAACCTGTTTTTAGTCATTACTCATTTTTTCCCCAAGGCTTGCTACTATAGGGCCCATTTGACTCAATTCTTGAACAGCTGTTTGGAGGTGAGCTATATCTTTCTATCTACAATGTCCCATAGGCTCTGGAAATCCACAGCAATCTATTCATTGTGAACATCAGCTTAGTTGGGAGATTATTTTTTCTTTAGTTCTACCCATAGTTTTATTACCACAAATATTTTGAGATCTAGTTGAGAGGCGTGATATATTCTTACTGTTAACTCTTCAAATGTTGTCTGCCCTTCAAATTTAGGTATTTAATCATACTCTCTCTGTATGTGTTTTCTCTTCAACAGTTTGAGAAATAAGTGCTTTGGTATCTATCTTTGGCATTGTGATAAGCATAGAGTAAAATGCCATATACATGATTTCATATACTGCTCCTAACAACTCTGAGACCATGACATGCTGTCCATTTCTGTCAGAGAGGAAAGTATGGCACAGAGAGGTTAAAAGGTCTTCTCAACTAGTAAGTGACTGAAACATGGAGCAGACTGACAGCTGTAAGAGGGGAGGGGGTGGAGACTAGATGAAAGAAGGTGAAGGGAGGAGTCAAAGAACATGTATGCATGACCCATGAACATGGACAACAGTGTAGGGATTACCCAGGGGTCTGAGTGGAGGGGAACAAAGCGGGGAAATTGAGATGACTGTAACAGCATGAACAATATTTAATATTCTTAAAATATTAAGAATTGGTATTTTTAAAAAAACAGTGACTGAAATGAGATTTTAACAGAGACCTACTTCCTAACAGAATCCAAAGCTGGTGTTCACAATGCTCATGGTATGATAACTCTCTGAACTTGCTATTTGCAGTTTAAAATATTAACACTCTTAGAAGTTCCTTTATTACAGTTTGTTATTTGTTTCTTTGGCTTATCCCATTAAGAATTATTGTTTCCAGGTAAGATCCCAATGTTCCAGGCTCCCAATCCACTGTGTTGAATTATTTTCATTTGGCCCCTTAATCATTTTATGATTTACAGTTGATTTTTTCAGTTACATTCTGCAGTATCCTGGTTTTCTAACTACTCTCACTGCTGCGTCGTAAATGCTTCCCTAGGTTCTTGTTTAACAGATTGGCTCTTCCACCCCTGAGAGAAAAATTCAATCATCCTCTGAATTATTAACACTTTCTGGGTATTAAACCTCAGAGACTGATAATGGGTTTTTTTTCCCCTAAGTTCTTAGGGGGATACTTTTCTTACCACAGAATTTTACATCCTTTCCATTCTAATTTATTACCATAGTGACAATAACTGTTCAGAAACATATGCTCCAATAATTGCTCAGGAATATACACTCCACTTTCATTAGCAGTTGGTACTTACCTCTTTCTGGCTGACAGCACTATCATAGAAGAAATTTGAATCCAATCTGATTTTAGTGTTAATGGTCACAGGAGAGCACTAGCTTTTATTACTGAGTAAAAGTTAGGTACAATCAAACACTGAATTTATTCAGTAATATTAAGGTTTTATAGGAATACATTCATAGCTATAAAAACAACCTTTATTGGCACATTAGTGAGCCAACTAAATAATCTGAATATGGTCAGTAATTTAAATAAGGTCAATAATAGTATTTATCAATATTAATTTCTCAATTTTGATAAATGTACTATAATTACATAAGAGAATATCTTTGTGTTTAGGGAATTCACACTGAAAAGTATTTAGGAGTAAAGGAGAGTAGTATCTACAACTTACTTTCAAATACTTCAAGGAAAACATTGAACTCAGATGCAAATACATACACATAGGTACACATGGATATAGTAGAAAGAGAGAATGACACAGCCAATGTTGTAAAATGTTAGCATTTGGCAAATCTAGGGACAGAGTATTCAAGAATTTTTTTGTACTATTTTACCAACTTTAACCCTCACATTATGTCAAAATAAAAGTTAAAGACACCTCTACTCTTGTTATTGCAAGTTCTAGTTTCAAACTTTTTCCATTGAAAGAACCATTTTGATAAAAATTTTTTGTTATTATGGGATATCTTAGGCATGCCACTACTATGTTACAGTGGTCAGGTGTAAGTTTCTGTCAGCAAGAAACAGAGCAAATGCATTACCTCCCTTATTCTAAATCAGTATTTAACTGGGCCATGCACCAGAATTCTTTGAGGAGCTTTTTCACAATACACCCACCTATGACCTGCTCCCAGAGGTTCTAACACTATGTCTGGGTTGGAAAAAATGAATTTAGTACAATACATTTTACAAAATCTCTCCCAGGTGATTCTCAGAAGTATCCCTCCCCATACCAAGAATCACTACTCCAGATACAGAACCACTCATCTATTATTAAAGTTGGAGACTGCGCTGCTGCGGATTTTTTGGCATTCATATCACAGCAAAGATGAATACAGAATTTGCAATCAACTCAAGCCCCTATAACTAGAAACAGAACATCACTATGGGAAGAGCACAGATTTAGGAGACAGACCTGGGTTCAAATCTCAGCTGTGCTGCTTAGTTAACCCTGTGAGTCTCTGTTTAATCCTCAGTCCAAGAGGGAAAGATTTCCAACTCACAGGCTGCCATGAGGACTAGAGAAGA
This sequence comes from Carollia perspicillata, assembly GCA_004027735.1. Classification (NCBI taxonomy): domain Eukaryota; kingdom Metazoa; phylum Chordata; class Mammalia; order Chiroptera; family Phyllostomidae; genus Carollia; species Carollia perspicillata. Next base: position 3,103 of record PVKM010020616.1, read on the forward strand.
AAACATTCATAAACCAGTAACACAGTTAAATGTTCAAGAGTGTTATTTTACTTTCTCCGAGTACAGTTATTTATTCTACTTCAGGAAAGTCAGGTAGAAACAAAAAAATAATAACCACAATTCAGGGAAGGGGTAAAGATAAAAAGAGAGAAAAGTAATTTTGTAGTATTATACTGATTAGAGTGGTAAGGAGGCAGGCTGAGAACTCCAACAGCTAGGATGGAATGTGTGTTACACAGAGATTGTGAACATCAGTTTTGTAAATTTCACCCTTCATACAGGAGTGTGTGGGACAGTGGCATTCAGCAATCACCAATTTTCAGTTACCTTTTTAGAAAGATTTTATTTATTTATTTATTTATTTATTTATTTATTTATTTATTTATTTTAGAGAGAGGAGAACAGAGGGAAAAAGAAAGGGAGAGAAATATCAATTGGTTGTCTTTTGCACAAACCCCAACCGGGGACCTGGCTCACAACCCAGGAATGTGCCATGACTGGAAATCGAACTGGCAACTTTTGGCTTTAGGGGACAATGCTCAACCAACCGAAGCACTCAGGCCAGGGCAAAGTTACATTTTTTTTTTTTATATCAGCCAATTGTAAGGCTTTAGTTAATCTTGATATCCTAAATAGTCAAAATAGAGTGCTGAAATTTTATCTCTATTAAAAACAATCAATATGATATAAATCATCACTTTTAAAACATAGCACAATAGGCCCTGGCTGGTGTAGCTCAGTGGATTGAGTGTAGGCCTATGAACCAAAGTGTTGATTGTTTGATTCCCAGTCAGGGCACATGCCTGGGTGGCAGGCCAGGTCCCCAGTAGGGGGAGCTAGAGGCAACCACACATTGATGTTTCTCTCCCCTTCCTCCCTCCCTTCCCCAATCTCTAAAAATACATAAATAAAATCTTTAAAAAAATACACAGGACAATAAAAATAAGGACACATAATTAAGGATAATTAGATTTTGGTTTAAAACAACCGTAGCCCATATCATGGAAAAGGAAAACTACATTTATTTCTAAGAACAATAAACATTGCAGCCCTGTTATACTTACCAACATGTGAAGGCCAAACAGTTATATGAGGATGGGAATGATACCAGCCCACAACTCTCATAGGGCGACCTGTTAGTTCAGCCAACCTGTGTGCCTGTCAAGGAATTTTCTCCAACTGGCAGGAACAAAATCTGTGATGCTAATAATGGCTCATAGAGTATCCTGAGGTTTACAACAAACCACTTACAATATAAGGTCAATAAAAGAATGAAATAAGGTTGATGCCCAGAATTTCATGGGCTTCCCATTTTTAAAAAACACGAAGGTGTTACTTTCTAAAAAATGGAATCCATTTGATTTCCATTATTATATATGGTCACATCCTCTTAATCCAATTTAGCTAATGTTTGATCACTCAAATACTTATTAGTGTGCTATCTGAAGAAATTTTTTAATTGGAAGTCACATTACTAACTTGAGTATTCTTCCACTCTCTCTCTAGCTCCATCCTACTCTGATTTTTGAAAAAGAAATACAAGATTTTAAAAATTCATTTGATTTCGCTCTGGCAGGCTGCCAATGTGAACAATAGCAAGTAGGGTAGTTTCAGAGACCAAATAAACCTAGTTCGGTCTCCCCATTTATCTGGAAATATCCCCCAAAGGAATATTTTCCTCCTTTGTTCTAGAAATAAAATTTTCCCATAGTTCTGATTCTCTAACTTGAGATAAGAAATCAACTCAGACGTAAAGTGTCCCTTCTGTTGCTGCTCAATGAGACTGCTGCTGCTAAAGTGTAACATGCTGTCTCACTTCCCTGCAAATTACATTAAAACACAATAACCCTTCCTATAGAACTAAGTCTGAGAAAGAATACATCTTAAGAAATTTTTTACTTTCAAATGCCAAAAGAAATCACTTCACTGCCCTAAACCCATTTCTTCAGCTGCAGACTCGGGTGAAATCCAGCCCACACAGCAGTGAAAAGTAACTGAGGTAGTCCAAGCAAGGGGTTTAGCATCATGCCCGGCACTGAGTTAAGCGCTTAACAGCACTCACCGTCATGTTAGCACATTAACATGCGACAATGCGTCCATCCATCCCTCTCCCATTTTGGGAATGGACTAGTTTTAGTTTAAAAGTTATAATAGATTATAACTTTATAATCTTTATAGATTATAACACTATAATATACAATAGGTTGTTATTGATTAATATATTATTAATCAATTATAATCACAATAATACATATCTTTTATACAACTATTTTCTGGGAATTTTATTTTGGCAAAGTTTGTTTTTGTTTGTTTAAATACCAATGAATGGGCTTTCTGCTTCTGGCTAAAATGGAATAAAATGGACTGGACTTACCCTCCTGCCTGAGACAAGCAAACAAACAGTATTATATGAAACAGGAAAGCCAGTAAATGGGGAACAAACAAGATGAGTGCCTGAGAAAACTTCCAGGTCATAGAGCAGAAAGGGGAATTGAGGTGGAGCTCGTCGGTTCCCTGGGTTTAGGACAGTCCAGTAGGTAGAGTTAGTGAGGCAGAGGACGGCAGGGAACAGAGGGGCAGAGGGCGAGAATGCTGCCTAACCACAGAGGGTCCCCCTGGAGTATCCGCAGACCACTGATCAGCACAAGCGTGTGAAGAAACTACACGAGGCCGGGGGGAGAACTACCTGAAGGGATGAAAGGTAACCATGTCCGGCGCTCAGGCTGGACAGGGACTAGTGGCTGTCCTCGCCGGCCAGGATGGTGGCCCTCACAGTTTGGGAGGCATCAAGCAGGGCGCTCTGGAGGGTTTTGCGTCAGTCGTGTGTGCATGGGGGAAGAGGGGGGCAGGAGGGGAAATGATTCCCATTCTGAAAGGGCCCACACAGCAAACCTTCAGAGCCGGACTCTAAAGGGTCCAACTACTCTGGGTAATTTAACAGCATTGGAAAAAAAGCTGAAAAACTATGTCTAGTAGTAAGTACAAAGACATCCAGCACTCAAGAGAAAAAATATGTGTGGCATGGGACCTAAAATTACTAGGCATGTAGAGAAACAAGAAAACCCAATACTTAACAAAGAGATGGAAAAGAGATTAGTGGTAGTAAGGGTAGGAATGTGGGGAGGGGCGGAGTGAAAAAACCAGTCTTAAAAGATCACAGACCGTATGACTCCATTTACCAAACATTCTTGAAATTACATTATACAGATAGAGAACAGATTAGTGACTTCCAAGCGTTGGGGTAGGGTGACTATACTGGAGGAACATGAGGCAGGTCTTTATGGCACTGGAATAGTTCTACATCGTGACCGCGACGGTGGTTACCTATATCTATACGTGTGACAAAATGGCGTAGAACAACACACTGTATCAATGTCAATTCCTGGTTTCATATTATACTATAAATTGTGTAAAACGTAACCTCCAGGAGAAGGGTACAAGGTGAAGGGAACAGGGACCTTTCTATACTATCTCTGCAACTTCTAATGAATCTATACAATTATTTCAAAATAAAGAGCTTTTAAAAAGGTACATGCCACAAAAACAGATGCTACATTTGATTATATAAAAATGCAAAAACAATCTGGACAAAAACTCAGACACCCTGACTAAGATGAGAAAAATCATTATCCTTATCACAAAGGGCTAATTTTCTTAACATACAGAGTGCCTATAAATTAAGAAAAAGATTTCTAGATAAATAGAAAAATGGGTAAAGGAAATGACCAGATACTTCAGAGGAAAATACAAACAACCCTTAAAAAAATAAGATACAATTACAGAGTGGCAACAATCAAAAACTATGATCTACCAGGGCCTGGTAGAAAGAAAATAAAAACAAAACTTTGACGACACACACAGTCTGTGAGTGTGCAGGGAAACAGCAGTTCCACCTCTAGGAATGGGTCCTACAGACACATACACATGTGTGAAATGCAGAATGTGTTAAGTACTTCCAAAAACAAGAAAATATTCATAAATTTCTATAGTCACAGAATTTATCTGTAAGGATACATGAAAACCTGCTAACCCTGGTTATGTTCAGGGATGGACCATGGGGAAAATTGGGGCACAGAGATTGGAGAAAAATACTTTTTTCTTTTGTTCCTGTTAAAGTTTATACTATGCATACATACAACCTATTTTTAAAAGTTATTAACTTATCCAAAATACTGATAAATTACTAAAACTACTGATGCAAATTTAACTTGCTATAGCTGAGGTATGGAGTCCAGATCATGGGAAGCAAATGTCCTGTTTGATCACTCTTTGGTGGTATTTAACATGGAATATTACATTCAGTTTTCAGATGGTATTTGTTTTGAGAGAGCCTCAAAAAAGAATCCCCCCAAACAATAGAGACCAAGATAGTAAAAAGCCTAGAAATTGAATGATACTAGAAAAATTTGTGGGGGGAGAGGGGACTGGAGAGGTTTGGTGGGGAGAAGGAGGAAGGGACTCCCCATAGAGCTCGCTGTCATAGGATTTGACCTTGGGATCTTTTGGTATTTAAGAGTAGGAATGTTAGAAATTTCTAACTCTTCCAATTAAAGCCACTCAAAAGGAGAAGTGGGCAAAAATTCTGATTAACCAAGCAATTGGATCTAAGGGGTAAATATAAAAATTGAGAACAAGCCACCAGGAAGTAAACCTCTGAAGTCTCCTTAAAGAGACTACAGCGAGCAGGCTAAGGTAACAGAGGAACCTGGCCTAGGAGCCCCATAGCACATAAAAGCTTCTTATCAAACAATAAGGATATCTCCGCCTCCGTCGAGGCTGCAGACAGTTGCTCTGGAGAAATTTCCACCCGATCCTTCCTCTTATCAGAACGTCGCAGGATGATGACAGAATGAATGTGAACAATTCTGACGGTGTCAACCTAAAGGAAAATCCATAGAGATGTTTACTTTGGTCTCTCTCCAGTAATATCCATCCCTGCATTTACAGAATTGTATTGTATTATATCACCAGGTTAAAGATTCCACCTTAGAAAACTGACATTTTTTCTCATAAGTAATGGAATGTTTCAAATAAAAGATATTCAACCTCAACATATACATTTCAAAACAAAAAATACTAAAACTAATATTTAGATCAAGGAAGGACTTTCTGAATGATCAATTAATAATCATTTGACTGTCACGCAAAAGAATACAAGTCAAAATGCTAACACTTTGGTTGAGCAGCAAGTATCACACCTGAAACTACACTAAAACAATATAGTAAATTAATGCTATAGAAGCTCAGAAGGAAGGAGTCACTTAAATTAGAACAAAAATCTCCACAGAAAAGGCAGATGAGTATTTCCTGACTGCTGTGTGTGCAGATAGAATTTCTGTAAAAGCTAAATGGATGCTAGTAATATGTCTGAGAGACAAGTTGGCCACCTGGTTTAAATATTACTATAAAACTTTAGATTGAATGGCAGACAGTAAGGCTAAGGAAGAAGGATAAAGTATTGATAAAAATATACAGGACGTCAAATGACAAGCCATGATCTGCAGGATGAACTGGACAGAGGAAAATTATTTCAGATAGCCTGGATATGAAGTAATGATAAAGTACCAGACTAACTGAATGGCAGAAATGGAAGAGACAGAATTGAGAGTCATTAAGAAGGAATAATCCACAAGATTTGGTAGCTTATGGACCATAGGTGATAGAGGATAGGAAATTGTCAAGGATGACTTTTCAAGGTTGAAATGGTGAAACACGGCAGGCAGATCTAAGTTTAGCAAGGATCAGGAAGGAAGATGAGCGTGTTTTCAGATGAGCTGATCTGGGATGAGAGGATGTAAATAAAAACAAGGAATAGTGTGGAGGGGAGGCACAGGCCCAGGCCTAAATCAAAGGGGGTGCCCACATTTTGGATGGGATACAATAAAAGGAGCCAGGAGGGAAGATACAGGAGTCAAAACCAGAACAATGAAATGGTTCAAAAGTTATGGGGGGATGGGTGTGGCATTGCCAGATGTTGTAGGGACATGGGTAAGATCTGAAAGGAGACTTTTAGAGTAAGCTATAGACCTATTACAGTGCAATACAGCAGCCATTATACACATATGGCTATTGAGCCTGAAATGTGGTCCCCTTTCATGCCTTCTCTACCTGGTAAACTCTTTCATAGCCTTTAAATTCCCTTTGATGAGCCATTAAATACTCATTCTATAGAGAATTAATCATTTCCCCCACCATATGACATTATTAAATAATACCAATACACACCTTTGCTAGAGCTTATACCATGCTGGGTTCTCTTTGTTGACATAATTATTTCTTCCTCTACTAGAATGCAAGATCCTAACAGCAGGGAACATGTTTTAGTTATGTTTGTACCCCAGTGACCAAACAGTGTCTGGGAGGCACGGAGTACACAATATAGAAAATGGGGTTTCAGAAGACAGTGGCCAAGCCCCAACTGGTATAGCTCAGCGGATTGAGTGTGGGCTGTAAATCAAAGGGTCACCGGTTTGATTCCCAGTCAGGGCACATGCCTGGGTTGCAGGCCAGGTCCCCAGTGGGGGGCCACGTGACAGGCAACTACACATTGATGTTTCTCTCCCTCTCTTTTCCCCTTCCTTCCTCTGTCTCTAAAAAATAAATAAATAAAATCTTTAAAAAAAAGAAGACAGGCAAGCTAAGCCCTGTGCCCCTGGCATGGATTTTCAGCTGATTTTCTCACAAGTGACCTGAACATGATATGAATTTTTGAAGCCAAGGAGTACAGAGGATGCTGTGCACCATCTGGTAAGAGATTTTATAAGTTGAGAGGAAAATACCCTGTGTGAGGTACCTACAGGAGAGGAGAGAACAGACAGAAAACACAGCTTAGTGGCTCCCTCCCCTCCCAGAGCAGGGCCCTGGTCCCACAGAGGGAAATCACCAACCCTAATTGGGAGAGACTTGGAAGGATACACAAAGTCTGGGAGACTCAGGCTACACTCACACAGTGAGCAGCATATCCATAGCTGCAGTGCCAACTGGGAGAGCTCCAGAGAGAAACTCTAAACTCTATCTCCTAAAACTGTTGGAGGCACTGGCAGGCTGCGGCCAGCCCTGACCAAGACAGACCTTGCGCCTTTGGGGAGATGGAGCATGTGGAGAACTGGCCCAGGGCTCAGTGCTGCAGTGTAAGGGCCACATAGAGACTCTTTGAAAAGAGGAGCTGAGGCAAGACCTGGCAGGGACCCTGTGCTCATGCAAGTGCACGCAGCAGCTCTACCAACAAAGAAACCAGAATGAAAGCACAGTTCAGTCCCACTGAGTCCAACGTCACACTAAAGGGAGTGGGGTACCCAACCCAGCACGGTTGGTGAGCAGGGGGCTGTGCAGAGTGGAGAGTTTGGGCCTGAATCTCCTGGAAGAGTGGCAGGCTGGGGCTGGAAGGCCAGGAGCTGAACACCTGAGATTCATTGGAGCCAGGTAGGGCCCTCACAGGCAGGTGTGCCCAACCCCTACCTGTGGGATTGCAGGCTCTGCAGATCAGTGAGACCAGCTCAGGAGCCCCCTGTTCAGCCATACCCACAGGGGAAAGGAGAAGCTCTGAAAGGGCCCTTTCTGAACTTCTATCAGACACTACGAGCTATGCTGGTTCCTCCAACCTTGGTCCACTGAAACCAGCAGAGCAGAGGGATTAGAGACAGGTGAGACAAGGGTTGTCCAGGACCCCGCCAAGCCTCTGCTCTTACACAGAGCTGCCCTTTTTATACAGATTGGCCCCTCACAGGAAATGAACAGCTAATTCATGAGAAACTACACATTATTGGAAAATAATGTGGGACAAACCAAGACCTGTGGTGGGAGGCAGAGAAACACTCCCACCATCTTCCCTAAAGACTGAACAGTGTCCCCCAGAGGTGACCCAGGGATTCTGCCCTCCTGATTGCACCAGAGGTCCCCTCTGGAGGCAGGTGGAGGCAGTACTGGTAGTGCTGTCAGACATTAGATGAACCACTCCTGGGCCTTGTGCTGATGGAAAGCCAGCAGGGCAGAACAGTGTAGACCAGCCAAGCCTGAAGGAGACAGCAACAGATAGGGGATCATTGGTAGTCTCAAACAGGCTGCCTAGGGCTAGACTGGGACACCATCTGACATTACCAGGGGCACATCCAGAAAGAGAAAACAGTGGCAAACACTGGACTCTGCTGAGATAGAAGTCTTCTTCATTATTTGTGTTATTTTTCTCTCCTGCATAGCTTCTTAACATTTTTTTCTTTTTCTTCAACTTTGTTCCTATTATTTCACTATTTTTTAAATTTTAGGTTATTTCAAATCTTTCAAATTTTGCTTCTCCCTTCTCTTACACCATTTTGCCTTCTTTCTTATTTTTGTTTTAAATTTTATTTTTCCCTTTCTACAACTTGTTTCTATTCTGCACTCTTAACATTTCTCTTTCCTGCAGCCCTCTCAAAATAACTTTTCTTGCCATTAGTCACCTCACATTCTTTTTCTCTTTCTTATAATACCCTTATTCTCTCTCCACCTTTACTAATCTTTAGGCTCACTGGTTGTTAATATGGTGGTTGTTGCATTTCTTCAATTTTATTCCTAGATGTTCACTGTTTTTGTATTTCAAATCACAAATTTCACTGTTCCCCTCTCCTACTCCATTTTGCCTTCCCCCTGCCCTTTATTTTTTAATTTTAAATTACACTTTTCCCTTTCATAGCCTGGTTTTCGTTCCTCGCTCTCATTATTTCTTCTCCCTCTATCCCCTCAAAATCACTTTTCCTTCCTTTTTTTACTTCTTTCTTCTTATTTCCTTTCCACCAGGATTAATCTTTGCTCATTTGTCATTGATATTGCTGTGATGGATGTTTTTCTTCAATTTTGCTCCTATTTTTTCACTACTTAAAAAATTTTTTTTAGCCCTGGCTGGTGTAGCTCAGTGGATTGAGTGCGGGTCTGCAAAACAAACAACCGCGGTTCGATTCCCAGTCAGGGCACAGCCTGGGTTGCAGGCCAGTTCCAGTTCCCAGCAGGGGACACACAAGAGGCAATCATACATTGATATTTCTCTCCCTCTCTCTTTCCCTTCCCCTCTAAAAGATAAATAAATAAAATCTTAAAAAAAACTTTTTTAAACCTCATATTATACTCTTTCCTTTTCTTACTCCATTTTGCTTTCTCCCCTCCTCCATTTTAATTTACAATGTAAATTTCATTTTCATTCTTTTTTTGCCTTGTTTCCATTCCCTACTCTTATTATTTCTCCTCCTTCTACCCTCTCAAAATAATTTCTCTTTCCATTACTCATCTCATATTCATTTTTCCTTCCTACAATAGTCTTAATCTCTTTCCACATTTATTAATATTTGCTCATTTGTTGTTCATAGACGGGCTGTGTTTGAGGGATATCTTTCTGGATGTGAGTTTGTTCCCTGGGCTCTGTGGTTTTGTTTCGGCAGCACCGCCATACTGCACAACGCCATACAAGACATGGTGGGCAGAGTGACCCTCATTTCAGCCAGCCAGAGGGAAGAACTCAGCGAAGAAGGACTCAACAACAACTAAATTACAATACCCAATTACAAAATCCAATTACAATAAGACAGCCCACATTAATGGCAGAAAGGGCATCCCGAGAGCATTTAGCTCAGGAGATCAAGGAGACTGCACCACTGAGTCTCACAGGTCTCCTACACAGACGGCCACTCCATGAAGACAGGGAGTGAAAGCAGATCAATCTAATATGCAGAAACAAACAAAAAGTCACCTGAAATGAGGGAGAAAAGAAACAACCCCCAAATGAAAAGGAAGGAGGAATCCCCAGAAAGAGTGCTAAGTGAAGTCGAGGCAAGCAATCTTTCAGATGTAGACTTCAAAATAATGGCTATAAGGATGCTCAAGGAGCTCAAAAGAACCACAAGGAACTCTATGGAAGCTAAAGGAACTTACTGGGAACTATATCAGCATGAAACTATGAATAAGAGCCAGGAGGAAATGAAGAATACACTTGAAGGGATTAAAGGCAGGTTAGATGAAGCAGAGGACTGAATCAGTGAGCTGGGCAAGGTAGAAAAAAAAAAAAAAAAAAAAAACCCAGACAGAGGAATAAAACACAAAAAGACTCAAAAAGAACAAAGATAGTTTAAGGGAGGTGCAGGACAACATGACACATAATAATATTTGTATCGTAGGGTTACCAGAAGAAGAAGAAAAGGGGCAAGGGGTAGAAAACCTGTTTGAAAAAGTAATGATATGGAGGGATTGAGAAAAAAGGAAAACAGGACTCATGGACACGGACAACAGGGTGGTGATTGCTGGGGGAGAAGGCTATAAGGGAACTAAATGGCAATGGAAAAATATATAACAATGATTAAATTTTAAAAAAGATTTAAAAAAATTATTAACAGAAAGCTTCCCTAACTTGGTGAGGGAAAAAGTCACGCAAGTCCGGAAAGCAGAGATGGTCCCAATAAAGAGGAACCCAAAGAAGCCCACTGCAAGACACATAATTAAAATGGTAAAATTCAATGACAAAGAAAGAATCTTAAAGACAGTGAGGTACGAACAGATAGTAACATGCAAGGGAGCTCTGATGAGGCTAGCAGCTAAGTGTTCTCAACAGAAACACTACAAGCCAGAAGGGAATGGCCTGAAATATTCCAAGTAATGAAAAGCAAAGGCCTGCGACTTAGACTACTCCATCCAACAAGGCTCTCAGTTAAAATGGAAGGCCAAATAAGGAGCTTCCCAGGTGGGAAAAAAAAAAGGTTAAAAGAGTACACTTCCATCAAATTGGCATTGCAAGGGATGCTAAAGGGACTATAAGATGAAGAAAAAGAGACACAGAAAGGAGCACAGGTACAAAGGGAAAAATGGCAACGAATAAATACCTATCAATAATCTTAAATGTAAATAGATTAAATGCTGCAATAAAAAGACATACAGTAGCTGAATGGATAAGAAAACATGACCCACATATATTTTGTCTACAAGAGACCCACCTCAGAACAAAAGATCTATACAGACTGAAAGGGAAGGGAAAGAAAAAGAAAAGCTGGGACAGCAATACTTGTATCAGACAAAATGGACTTCAAAACAAATGCCACAAGCAAAGACAAAGAAAGTCACTATATAATACTTAAGGGAATAGTCCAACAAGAAGAATAATTCTTGTAAACAAACATACACCCAAAATAGGAGCACCTAAATATACAAGGAAAATCTTGGAGGACTTCAAGAAAGATATAGACAGCAACACAGTCATCACAGGGGATTTTAACACCCCACTGTCAACAATGGACAAGTCATCCAAACAGAATCAACAAGGATATTGTGGCACTGAAGAACATTCTGGATCAAATGGACTTGACTGATATATACAGAACTTTTCACACCAGAGAAGCAAAATATACATTCTTTTCAAATGCACATGGAACATTTTCAAAGACAGATCACATGGGAGGAAACAAAACAAACCTCAACAAATTCAAGAAAACTGAAATAATATCAAGTATCTTCAAGGATCATAATAGCTTGAAACTAGAAACCAACGTCAAGAAAAAAATGCAAAAATATTGAAACACATGGAGACTGAACAATATGTTATTAAATAATGAATGGGTTAACAATGAGATCAAGGAAGAAATAAAAAAATATCCAGAAGCAAATGAAAATGAACACACAACAACTCAAAACCCATGGAACACAAAGAAGGCAGTTCTGAGAGGGAAGTTCATAGCAATACAGGCCTACCTTGTAAGCATTGTATAAACCAGAGAACAATCTCAAATAAACAACCTAACCCTACATCTACAAGAACTAGAAGAACAAAAACAAACAAACCCCAAAGTAAATAGAAGGAAGGAAAAAATCAAGATCAGAGAAGAATTAAATGACATAGAGACTAAAAAAAAAAAAATTCAAAGGATCAATGAACCCAGGAGTTGGTTCTTTGAAAAGATAAACAAAATCGACAAACCTTTAACCAAACTCATAAAAAAAAAAAACCACCAGAGTGCACCTCCAAAAATAAAACCAGAAACAAAAGAGGGTAAGTTACAACTGATACCACAGAAATACAAAGGATTGTAAGAAATTACCATGAACATCTATATGCCAAGAAATTGGACAACCTAGGCGAAACAGCCAAATTTCAAGAAACATACAATCTCCCAAAACAGAATCAAGAAAAAGAAAGCCTGAACACACCTATAATAACTAGTGAACTTGAAGCAATAATCAAAAACCTCCAGGCACTGAAAAAAACTGGACAAGCCTGCTTCACAGAAGAATTTAATCAAACATTTAAAGAACTAACTACTATCCGTCTCAAACTATTCCAAAAAAATCCAAGAAGAGGGAGGACTCACAAACTCTTCTAACAAGGCCAGTATTATCTTAACTCCAAAACCAGGTAAAGTCACAACAAAGAAAGAAACTACAGGCCAATATCTTTAATGAATATCAATGCTAAAATTCTCAACAAAATATTGGCAATCTGGATCCAGCAATACATTAAAAAGATCATACACCATGATCAAGTGAGATTCATTCCAGGGATGCAAGGATGGTACAATATTCGCAATTCAATAAACGTAATACATCACACAAACAAAATGAAGTACAAAAATCACATGATCATATCAATAGATGCTGAAAAAACATTTGATAAAATTCAGCACTTATTTATGATAAAAACACTCAGCAAAGTGAGAATACAGGGAGCATATCTCAACATAATAAAGGCCATATATAAGAAACCTACTACCAATATCATATTCAATGGGCAAAAACTAAGTGTTTCCCTTAAGATCAGGAACTAGACAAGGGTGTCTGCTTTGACCACTCTTATTCAACATAGTACTGGAAGTTCTAGCCACAGAGATCAGACAAGAAAGAAATAAAAGGCATCTAAATGGGAAAGGAAGAAGTAAAACTGTCATTATGTACAGATGACATGATAGTGTACACAGAAAACCCTAGGTCTCCACCAAAAGACTACTCAACCTAATAAGTGATTTTGACAAAACACAGGAATACAAAGTCAATACTCAGAAATCGAGGGCATTTTTGTGCACCAACAATGAAATATCAGAAAAAGAAACCAGAGGAAATATTCCATTTACTATAGCAACAAGAAAAATAAAGTACCTAGGAATAAACCTAACCAAGGAGGTAAAAGATCAGTACTCGGAAAACTACAGAACACTGAAGAAAGAAATTAAGGAAGACACAAATAAATGGAAGCATGTATTATCTTCATGTACTGGAAGAATTAACATCATTAAAATGTCCAAACTACCCAAAGCAGTCTATAGATTCAATGCAATTTCCTTTTAAACTCCAATGGCATATTTCACAGACCTACAACAAACATTTCAAAAATTTACAAGGAATGGAAAAAAACCTTAACAGCCCCAGAAGTTTTGAGGAAGAACAATAAAGTAGGGGGATCACAATACCTGATATCAAACTATACTACAAGGTCACTGCAATCAAAACAGTTTGGTGCTGGAATAAGACCAGATCCATAGATCAATGGAACAGAATAGAAAACCCAGAAATAAACCCATGTCTCTATGGTCAATTAATGTTTGACAAAGCAGGCATGAGTATACAGTGAAGTAAAAATAATCTCTTCAATATTAGGTGTTGGGAACATCTTGGATATTGCTGGTAGAATTTTTTTATCTGATATATCTCCCAGGCAAGGGAAACAAAAGAAAAAATTAACAAATGGGACTATACCAAACTAAAATGTTTTTGCACAGCAAAGGAAATTATCAACAAAGTAAAAAGACAACCCACAGAATGGGAGAACGTATTCGCCAATACATCCAATAAGGGGCTGATATCCAAAATTTACAAAGTACTTACAAAACTCAACACCAAAAAAACCCACAAACAGCCCAATTGAAAAATGCACAAAGGACCTAAATAGACACTCCTCCAAGGAAGACATGCAGATGGCCCAAAGATATATAAAAAGATGCTCAATGTCACTAATCATCAGAGAAATGCCAATTAAAACCACGGTGAGATATCACTTCACACTGATCAGAATGACTACCATTAATAAATCAATAAACAAGTGTTGGAGAGGATGTGGAGAAAAGAGAACACTAGTACACTGTAGGTAGGAATGCTGACTGGTGCAGCCACTGTGGAAAACAATATGGAGTTTCCTCAAAAATCAAGAAATGGAACTGCCTTATGACCCAGGGATGTCACTGCTGGGAATATACCCTAAGAATCCTGGATACCAGTTCAAAAGAACCTATGCACCCTTATGTTCATAGCAGCACTATTTACAACAGCCAAGTGCTGGAAACTGCCCAGTGCCCATCAGTAAATGAGTGAATTAAAAAAAACAAACTATGGTACATTTACACAATGGAATATTACCCAGCAGAAAGAAAGAAGGAATTCCTACCTTTTGCTACAATGTGGTTGGAAATGGAGGATATTTTGTAAGTGAAATAAGCCATTTGGTGAAAGACAAATACCATATGATCTCACCTTTAAGAGGACTCTAATGAACAAAATAAACTAATGAGCAAAACACAACCAGAGGCATGGAATCATGGAACAGACTGACAGTGACCAGAGGGGAGGGGTAAGGGGGCTAATAGTGGAAAGAAGGGGAAGGGGCTAGTCAAAGAACATGTATGAATAATCCATGGACAACAGTATGGGGACTGACTGTGGGAGCAGGGTGTGGGCTGGGCGGAATAGGGCAAAGGAGGACATAATGGGACAACTGTAATAGAATAACAATAATTTTTTTTGCCCTGGCTGGTGTAGCTCAGTGGATTGAGCACAGGCCTGTGAACCAAACAACCACAGTTCAATTCCCAGTCAGGGCACATGCCTGGGCAGGACGCACGAGACGCAACTATACATTGATATTTCTCTCCCTCTCTCCCTCCCTTCCCCTCTAAAGATAAATAAAATCTTTTTAAAAAAATATTTTATTTACTTATTTTTTTTAGAGAGAGGGGAAGGGAAGGAGAAAGAGTGGGAGAGAAACATCAGTGTGTGGTTGCCTCTCATGTGGCATCCACTGGGGACCTGGCCCGCAACCCAGGCATGTGCCCTGACTGGGAATCGAACTGGTGACCCTTGAGTTCACAGCCCACACTCAATCCACTGAGCTACACCAGCCAGGCCATAAATAAACAAAATCTTTAAAAAAATTTAAAAAGGAAGAAGAAAATGGAATACTCAGATATAAAATAGAATACTAGTCAGCCATAAAAAGTAAGAAAATTTTAGTCTTTGCAACAGCATGGATAGACCTGGTGAACACTATGCTAAGTGAAATAAGGCAGTCAGAGAAAGACAAATACTATATGATTTCACTCACATGTGGAATCAAATGAACAAACTGAACTAACAAGGAAAATAGAGACAGACTCATAGATGGAGAGCAGATGACAGCTAGTGGGGGATGGGGAAGGGGGTAGAAGGACAAAGGAAAAAGGAAAAAGGACTCATGGATAGGGACAACAGTGTGCTGACTGCAGGAGTGAGGGGGTGTAAGAGGATTAAATGGTAATGGAAAAGAATGCAGTAAAAATTTTTTTTAAAAATAAATTCAAGAGCAGACACAGAAAGAGAATTGATCTTCCAAGGAGCAACAAGACAAAGCTGAATTTTCTTTGTAGTTTTCATTTGTGTTTCCCTAATAGCTAGTAAAGTTAAGCACCTTTTCCTGTATTTGTTGTAAATTTGTATGTCTTCTTGGGAGAAGTGTCTGTGCAGGTCCTCTGCCAATTTTTTATTGTTTTTAAAAGATTTTATTTATCTTTAGAGGGGAAGGGAAGGAGAGAGGGAGAGAAATATCAATGTATGGTGGTCTCTTGTGCATCCTCTGCCGGGAACTGGCCCGTAACCCAGGCACGTGCCCTGACTGGGAATCGAACCATGATCCTTTGATTCGCAGGCCCGAGCTCAATCCACTGAGCCACACCAGCCAGGGCATGAATAGAGTTACCATATGAAATAGCAACCCCTCGTCTCTACATCTACCCAAAAAATTTGAAAACATTTATCTGCAGCCATATGCATCCCTATGTTCACTACAGCATTATTCACAATGGCCAAGACATGGTAACAACCAAAGTGTCCCTCAATAGATGACTGGACAAAGAAGGTATAGTGCATATATACAATGCAATACTACTCAGCCATAAGAAAAGGTGAAATACTGCAATTTTCAACAACATGGATGGATCTTAAGAATATCATGCCAAATAAAATAAGTCAGACAAAAAAAGTCAAGAACCATGTGATTCCATTCATATGTGGGGTATAAAACTAAAAGTAACAAATGAACAAATTAAAAAAACTAAAAACTTACAGACGCAGACAATAGTATGGTGGTTACCAGAGAGAAGGTGGGTGAAGGGGAGGGAAGGGTAAAGAAGAGAAATATATGGTGATAAAAGAAGATTTAACTTTAGGTGGTAAGCACACAATGCAATATATGCATGATGCAGTATAGAATCATACACTTGAAACCTATATAATTGTATTAACCAATGTCACCCCAATAAATTTAACTTAAAAAAGAGAAAAATAACTGACTTTTCAACAGAAACAAAGCCTAAAGAGAAGGGGGTAATATGTTAAAATACAAAAAAGAAAAGATCTGGGAACCGATAATTCTATATTCAAAGAATACAAACTTCAGGAATGAAGGCAAAATAAAGACATTTTCAGATGCAAACAAATTGAGAGAATTCATTATCAGCACAGAAATCCTAAAGCGAGTTCTTCAGGCAGAAAGAAAGTCCCAGCTATGAAGGAAGGAATGAAGAACACCATAAAGGGTAAAATATGTGTGTAAACATAAATGAATAATGATTGTACAAAACAGTAATAACAATGTCATGTGGAGTATGAAATATCCACAGAATTAAAATGTGTGACAACAATAATCCCAAAGATGGGAGGCTATAAATGAAAGTGTTCTTAGGTTCTAGTATTATCAGAAAATGGTAAATATAGTCATTTGTATTAGACTAACAAATCAAGGATGTATATTATAATATATAGGATAACCACTAAAAGTGAAGTAAAAGAATGTTATAACTAATTAATGGAGGATCAAAGTGGAATAATAAAACACAGCTGATAAATTCAAAAGAAGGCAAGAAGAGAGATACAAACATAAAACAAGGAAGTGGGTCAATAATAGAAAAATACAGTGAAAATAAATTTAAAAAAAGAAGTGGATCAAATAGAAAGCAAAAAGATGGCAGCAATTAACTTACATATATCAACAATTACAATAAATGTAATTGGACTAAACAAGCCAATTAAAAAGATTACCAGACTAGAGCTGCAACAGACACTGAGGTTAGAGACATCTGTCTTCAGATCCTTTTTCTGATACTGTGTGAATTTAGGCATGTTACTTAACATCTGTGAGCTTTGCACTCATTATCTGTAAAACGGGGATAATGACAGCCAGCAACAACCTCAGAGTGGCTGGGAGAACTGGATTTGGGTAATGTATGTAAAATGCTCATCTGTAAAATGGATAAAACAATAGGACCAACCTCACTGGGTCATTGGGAGAGTTAATTTAAGAAAAGCATCTTTACAAGTGTCTGACACATAGCAGGTAGCCAATAAATATCGGTCATTATGACTATTGTTGTTAATACCCCATAGATGCTAGTTAGTATAAATGATTCCAAGCTCTAGAACATCATCCTCAACTGCCTACTGGACATCCAAGTTTAGCTAGACACAGGCATCTTAAACTAACATGTTCAAAACTGAACCTTTCCTCTTCCTCAAAACCTTCAACATTCCTCCTCCTACAGTAGTTGCAAAGCCTGGTTGCAACTTGGAATCACCCAGTTATCTTTACAAAATCCTGATGCTGATTCAGTTGGTCTGGAATGAGAGCTGGGTGGCAGAATTTTGAAAAGTTACCCAGGTGAATCTAATGTGCAGCCAAGTTTGGGAACCACTGCCCGCCATTCAGAACCATTAACCTAAATTGCTTTCATATTTCTTTCCAACACTTCATCCCAACTACTGCTACCTTATTTGAGATACTCATCACCTCTTTCCTCAACTACTGTGCTAGCCTCTCCACTGGTCTTCTTGCCTCGAATCTCTCTGGCCTCTAGTCCTTTCTTACATGAGTCTGACATACATTTGCTTAAAATCCAATGAGTGTCCCTTTACCTTAGGATAAAGTCTCATTAGTGAAGTATTCAGGGCCTGTCATGATCTCATCTCTTTTACCTCCTTATATTTCTTTACATGGATCCAAGTTCTAACCATGGTAAATTATGTCAGTTTCCAGATTATGTTGTGCTGTTTCACTCCTTATATCTGCAGGTGTTACATATGGACTGCCTCCCTTTTCTCTGCTTGGTTAAAAATTTATCCCTGCCAGTTCAGCCCAGATTAGAGAGCCCCTTCTGTGCAACGCTAGCTCCTTGAGCATATCTATTACAGTGTTTATATACTATCTCTCTTCCTACATGTGACTACTGTATCCTGTTTATCACTGTATACTTAGGCCATCATGTAGTGCCTCCCACATAGTATGTACTCAATAAGTACATGTTGTATGAATGAATGTACATCCCCCTACAGTAGGAAATTAGTGTTACCTGACCATTACCCATGGAAAGCCATGCCAGGGAGTGCAAACTTTCTGGAAAGGGCCAGATGGTAAATAGTTTTAGTTTTGTGGGCCATGCAGTCTCTGTTGCAGTTACTCAGCTCTGCCACTATAGCACAAAAGCAGCTGCAATACACAAACGAATGAATGTGGCCAGATTTGGCCCGAAGGAGGCCAGGGCAAGTCATTCTTTGCCTACCCTTGATCTATACACAGGAGCAAAAGGAACTGGGCTCTAGTGTCTAAATTCTAAGACTGAAAAGGTGTAGGGGCCGATCTAGCCAAGGTGAAATACCTTACTTCTTATGCAACTATGACCAGAAGAGTCTTCCTCAGGACCTTCAGTTGCCCATGGTTTTCAGGTCAGTTCTTCGTGGCCTTTATCTACACTTGTTATATTTTGTTTTTCGTCTATCCCTGGGCTGATCTCGCCATCCTCTCCTGAACTTCTTTTGCTCACTTCTCTTAGGCACTGAAACCTTCTCTGACTAAAGAAAGAGAATATTCACCCTTGGCATCAACTCCTACTACAATGCAGTTCCAATCTTAATGACCGAATTTTATTTTTTCAAGAGTCTATTCCGAAGAATGAAATCAAGGAAGACACAAACAAATGGAAACATATACCGTGTTCATGGATTGGAAGAATTAACATCATCAAAATATCCATATTACCCAAAGCAATATAGAGATTCAATGCAACACCTATCAAAGTACCAATGGCATATTTCACAGACATAGAACAAACACTTCAAAAGTTTATATGGAACCATAAACAACCCCGAATAGCAGCTGCAATTTTGAGAAAGAAGAACAAAGTAGGAGGGATCACAATACCTGATACCAAACAGTATTACAAGGCCACTATAATCAAAACAGCCTGGTACTGGCATAAAAACAGGCACATAGACCAATGGAACAGAACAGAAAGCCCAGAAATAAACCCAAGTCTCTACGGTCAGATAATATTCAACAAAGGGGGCAATACCATAAAATGGAGTAAAATAGTCTCTTCAACAAATGGTGTTGGGAGAACTGGACAGCTACAGGCAAAAAAATGAAACTCGAGCACCAACTTACACCATACACAAAAATAAATTCAAGATGGATAAAAGACTTAAATATAAGCCATGACACCATAAAATCCTAGAGGAGAACATAGGCAGGAAAATCTCAGATATCTCATGCAGCAACATTTTTATAAACAAATGGGATCTCATCAAAATAAAAAGCTTCTGCACAGCTAAAGAAAACAGCATTAAAATAAAAAGAGAACCAACTATATGGGAAAACATATTTGCCAATGATACCTCAGACAAGGGTTTCATCTCCAAAATATACAAAGAACTTACACAACTCCACTCCAAGAAGACAAGCAACCCAATTAAAAAATGGGCAAAGGACTTGGACAGGCATTTCTCCAAGGAGGACATACAGAGGATTCAGAGACACATGAAAAGATGCTCAATATTGCTAGCCATCAGAGAAATGCAAATTAAAACCACAATGAGATACCACTTTACACCGGTAAGAATGGCCATCATAAAC
>PVKM010020617.1:0-23217 GCA_004027735.1 Carollia perspicillata
TTTCATCCACTATGGAATGCATAAATAAACGATTATATATTCATACAGTAAAATATTATACAATTAAAGCAACAGCAGCTATGCATGTCAACATAGACTAATCTCAAAACATAATATTTACTGAAAGAAGTCAAGAATACTTCTAAATACATACCTTAAAATTAAATATTGGAACAATCTCAACTACAGGGTTTGGAAAAATACCTATGGATTATAAGGAAAATTAAAGGAATTATTAGGCCAAAATGCAATCTACAGGTTACTTCTGGAAATTTGAATACAATTTTTATAACTTGTTTTTGGATATAAAACATTATTAGTAATTGAATTATCAAAGAATATAAACACTTAAAAATCATATTTGAAACAGGAAGTCTATATTTTAGTGTGAAGTTTAAAGTTATATTTAAAATAAACAGTCCATCCTCTTCTATTAGTTTGGCAGATATTCTTTATCCTTAAATTACTTTCAGAATATTTTTAGAATGGAGAACATGGATTGGGTTAAATGGATAAACTCTATGTATTCATATACATATATATGAATTTGTGTGTGTATATATATATATATATATATATATATACACACACATACACATCTATAACATGTCATACCATTATTTTGTCACAAGAGGGACTACATAGTCAGAAAGTACAGTTTTCTCTTTTGGCCTTAAGAATATTTCTCTGTCTTAACATTTATGTTTTACACTGTGTATTCTTGTCAGTTTACTATGTTATAGAGTGTAATACTGCTATATATATTTCATATCAACAAAAATTTTAAGATAAATACTGTCTTAAAGTAGTTGCCATTTTAATTCTCAATGGATAGAAGACTGTTCAGAAACTATTTACCTTACTGAGCTATGATCTTTTTTTGGTTTATCTGCTTTATAGCAATAATTGTTTTCCTTTTTCTATTGGTGCCTAACACTTTAAATATTGAATGGATTTTTTCATATCTATTTGTTTTATTTATTTTTCTTACTTGATTTCAAGATGTATGTAAGCATTTGCAACCAATCCAAAATTTGATGACTCAGACTGATTATGGATCTATTGCTAAAACAAAAGCATTCATGACCTAGGTTTTTGTCCACTTGACTAGTGGTTTTCAAACCCAGCTCTGAGGATCCTACGTGTTCCTGGAAACTCTTTCACAATCACAGTATTTGGGGAAGGTGGGGTACTCCTTTACTGAGACAATTTTTCACTTAACTTCTTAGATATTGCTCTCTTTTATAAAGCTTTCATTTGTAGACATAGTAAGCTTCAAATAGTTTGAAAGTCACTAGACTAGATGACAGGATAGTAAAATCAGTTAAAGTGTATAAAATATTTTCCAGTGTGTTACTTTTATTAGCTTGTTTCAAGTAAAACGTGAGCTCTACTAGCTAATACACATCTTCTTCACTACTGTACCCCGTGCAGAGAACAAATTACATGTGGTTATGCATAAAACAATTAAAATAATGAACACGTATGTTAAATGAATAAACAACTCCAGAAGATAGGCAGAGCGGGTGTTCTTGGTTTTCATCAAAAAGGAAAGAGATGCTCAGAATGATAACAGACTTACACTCATAATCCAAGATTACCACATTCTGGTTCCTAATACTTTGGGGATCAAATCGGGAAAAAGAAAAGAAGGAAAGAAAAAGAGAATTTATTTCGCTTTTCTCTATCCCACAACTGCTTCTCATATACTTGAGCAAAAAAGGATTAACTGTAGTAAAGAAAGAAAAGTGTTATTTTCATTTATTTTGCCTTCATTTTTTGAACAAAAATAGATTGGCAGTATGAGCTAATAAATGTTATGTCCTAATTAATAATGGTGTGCGGGGCCATCACACTTTTCTTTCATACAGTAAAAAGATTCTTTTTCATGGCACCACTCATTTTACAGGAGCTTTGGGCAGGGAGCACATGTTTGAAGTGCTGCTCTTTTCTCCAGGTGCCTTTGCCTTCCTCTTCTCCCCGGTCCTTTAACCATCTGGAAGGGGCTGGTTTCTCACTTCCTCTCTCTGTTGGTCTGGGATTCCCCTGAGCACTCGCCTCCATCCTGAGGTGACTCCCATCTTAGCCTTCCCTGGAGTTAGGATGGTGGTAGTCAGTGAAGGAATTTAAGGGTCAGGGAATAAAAATCACATCAGGTTTTGTTCTGTTTTTTACAAATGAACCACATTACACTTAGACATCAACTTTAAACCATATAGACATATGTATTCTTTTTTTATTTCTATGATATTAAATTACCACAAACCTCTGGACTTACAATAGCACAAATTTATTATTGTGTAGGCCAGAAGTCCAGTATATCCTCACCAGTCACTGTACATCACTCTAGAAGACTTTTTTCAGTCTTCTTTTCAATTAGGTACAGCCCCACAATTGATTGCCAGCCAATGGGTGGCCCCTAAAACTGCCCCCGCATGCAGCTCTGTGCTCTCTCTTTGGCCTTGTTTGCCTGCAGGATAGAGAAGTTGACAGGTCATGCTCCTTCTTGGAGTTTATTTCCTGCTCATTTAGGTCATTGGCAGAATTCAATCTCTTTCAGTTATGGGACTAAAGTCCCTGTTTTCTTTTAAGAACTCTGAGGCCACCGCATTCCTTGATTCCTGACTCTTTCCTCCATCGTCCAGTGCGACAGTGGTGAGTTCAGTCCTCAGATTGCACTCTCTGGCCCACTCTTCTTCAGTCATTTTCCCCTTTTGGTTCACAGGCCTGCACTCAATCCGCTGAGCTACACCAGCCAAGGCTTCATTTTCCACTTTTAAGGACTCCTGTGACTAGACTGGACTCAGCCACATAATCCAGGATAATTTTTCATCTCATGGTCTTTAGTAACCCTATCTGCAATGTCCTTTTACCTAGGCAAAGGGATATATTAAAGATTCTGTGAATTATGACATAGGCATCCCTTAAGGAATCGTTATTGTGACTACCACAAGGAAAACAAATGCTAAAGAGTCTATAACTTTACTTATGTGAATGAAAATAAGAAAATACATAAAGACATTTTTCTCTTTCTCAACAATCGTCACTTATAATTACATTAAAAGACCTAAACCACAACTGATATGCATAGCTTCTTGTAACTCTTGGCCATTACTTTTATGCTCATTTCCAGATAATATGTTTTCTATTAGATTATCAAGTTAAAAAATACATAGTTATTTAATATCAAGAAATCCAGAAGTGCAATAAATAGGCACCGGAAGGTGTGTCTTTCAGATATCTGAAGAATGAAGGCAGAGCTATGGATAGGTAAAGGATAAGCACTAAATTTTTTCCCAGATTCCCCTCACACCAGACTTCTTTAGGAGACAGTCACAAAGATCATACCTACAATGTCGCCACCTGCATTGACTAACAAAGCTAAAGGCCAACCTAAAAAGGAGGATGCGTGTGAATCAGCAGAAGAGAAGGCTCAATTAAGAAAACCAAAAAAACACACATCACATGGCCCTGCTCCTGCAATATCATTTGATTAGTGTCCATATCCAGTTCAACGCTGACTTTTTTCCCTGTTGTACACAGCACTAAGCACAGTGACTGGCATAGAGGAAGTATTAAGTAAATATTAGTTACTTTCAATTTAATTGTTTTGATCAGAGTTAAGCAACGTTTATAGAATTTTCTATGTAAGAGGTAGTCATAAAAATCAGTCATGTTTTCATTGTTCTTTATAATTTTAAGAGATTTAAAATAAATTATTTACCAAATAGTGACACGTGGAACATTGGTAAGACCTGGTAGTTAAAGTAAACACTTTGCATCAAGAAAAACGAGAGAATTTTTTCTCTACTATTTACATTAAATCATTAGCAATCTGACAGTACTTAAGTATAGGTTTTTGAGTAAAGACTTATTTCTGACTTAATGAGCCCCACATAAGTACCCTTTACATAGGTGCATGGTAAATGATAATAGGAAAAAAAATCTTAGGTATTGTGGTTTTCATTCATGTTTAGTGTTTAAATCATGTGGAATATATTGATAATATAATGGAAGTGATTAGCAAAGAGCTAAAGCTATAGAAAAAGTTCTGCAACAAATCTTGTTTAACTCTTTACACTGTTGAAAATCAAGTTGTCCTGGGAGGTACCGACCTTTCGTCTCTGAGATTTTCAAGTGATAAGCTGTATCATTGCTGGTCCGAGAATTGAAGCCGAGTTCTGACATTTGGTGGGAGAATAACTTCTAAGACTCCCGTTTCCAAAGTGTTTGCTGACAATGTTCTGTTTCTTGACCTGGGTACTTACCGCACTTGTAATCTTATGTCCAGTATTGTTCACTTACAATATGTGCTCTTTTTAGCACATCTGTTATTTCAAAACAAATCTAACAAATCTGTAAGTCAATTACCTTTAACTGTGAGACAGGCCAGTTGTTTACATAGGCTTCTTAGCTTTTTATACTCACCTCTATCTTCATTAAGTAAACATAAAACTTCTCTTAACTCCAAATCAGTGAACATCATGCATTCAAAGTTCTGAGACCTCTCCTGTTAGAATTTTGATTTCATGGTCCTACATGATGGTAATAACAAATCGGCTTAAAATGTTTCTTCTTTTTAAAGAACGAATTTATAGAATACATAAACTATAAGGCCTCCTATGGGAGTTTTTAAACTTCATTTCAATAATCAAGTTATTTTTCCCAAATAATATTTGACACAGAGACTATATGACAAATGTAGACCATCACATACAAAGCTTATCCAGGTAAAATCTTCTGGAAGAACTGGTCTGAGGGAGAAGCTGGGGAAAACCACTGACCTAGTGCAGTCTTCCTCAATTAATAGAAAATACACCGAAATCTGGAGGCGGAAAGGGTCTCGCCCAAACTGAACACTTAGAAAAAGTTGGTATGCTGATAAGGCCTAACTTTTCATCTGGGCTGTTTGATTTTGGATAATTTATTTGATTCTCCAAGCCTCAGCTTCTTCAGAGGTAAAAAGGAGGTAGTAATACCTACTTCCATGATGCCGAGATGGTAAGAGGCAGTGTCTGGCACGGTGTGGGTGTTGATGACTGGTAACTATCATGGTCATTCCAACTCTGAAGAGAAAGCACCCAGCTCTGCATAAAATAAAAGAGCAAAAGTTACCATTGGTAAGTTGGACTTTAGCTTAAAAGTGTTCGTTCTCCTTGGTTTGTTTCAGGAAAGTAGTAGATCATCCAAAAAGGCGATTTGGTATCCCCGTGGATCGGATTGGTGGAAATCGGCTTTCAAATTCCAGAGGCTAATTGTTTCCAATTGTAAGTACAGTTTGAATATGTAACAATGCATGCAAACTTTTGGTTACTATTCCGATCATTTATTGGTTACTAAATGTGAATTTATAAGTTATATGATACTATTTAATCCATTTAGTTTATAAATCTCTTTTGATTTCCTAACTTATAAATTCACATTTTCAAACAATTCCATACTCAGTTAAGTATATTGATGCTATATAATTTAAACAATGTTACAAAATTAAAAGAATGTCCTCCACCATGAAAAATGATTTAGGTATTGTCACAGACTCTTATATAATTATTGAATGTTAATATGCAAACAAAGGTTAAAATTCTAATTATCATAATAAATTACCTTCACAAATATACATAATAAGTACCAATCCCTCTATTATAAAGACACATTCCAGTGACATACACCATTTTATTGCAAATAACATCACCAGAATTATGATAACAAGGAACATAGGAGAGAGAGTGGTATAGCAGAAAGAATACTAGCCGTGGAATCAGAGCACCTAATCCAAATCCTGGTTTTATCATTCATTCATTATCTTGTTTCCACTAAGACAGTGTACTTCTCTATAGCTTGAAAATTTAGCTAATAACACAGTGTGGTTGTGAAAATTAAATTAGATGCTAGAAGGTATTAGGCATATAATACATGCATATGTAACATCTTATAAAACAGTTCTGAAAATTTACTTTGTGCTGGACCCTATACTTAGTGCTAAACAAGCATTGCTTCATTTAGTCATCTTGTTCCATAGATACTATTACTATCTCCAATATCTCGAGTAGTAGTGCAATAAAAGGAGTAAAGTGCCAGGTAGGAAGGTCAGGCTTTGTGGATTAAATTCCAGGCCATCGAATCCCAGGTCATTGGTTACATGTGAGACCTTGTTTAAATTCTGAAGTCCTCCTCCATAAAATGAGAATTATAATATTTTCAAATACATTACATTGTCCTGAGGACAAAATGAGTTGATATGCATTAACCACTTAGAATAGTGGCTGACATGTATTAAGTAATAAACAATTATTAGTTATTATTATACAAATAAGTGGAAAGCTTAACTACATTAAGTCACAATGCCACATAGCTAGTAAGTGATACAAGTAGAGTTCAAATCCAGAAAGCTTAAATCCTGAGCTTTATTTTAAACAATGTACTTAATCGTACACAGAATACATTTTAAACAGTAAATGTGTGTTAAATATAAAAGCTGGTCTAGGAATTTTGTGCCACCACAGCTTAGAGAGGGCATCTTCCCTCGCAAACAGATGAGACAACCTGGAACTTCCCCGACAACTGCAAGTTGCAGAAAAGAAAACTCTGCTTTCTGCTTTTCTCAAGAAAATCCTCAGATCAATGATGCGGAGGCCCAAGAAGCATCACATTAGGCCTGACCCAATTTAAATCACGCTATTGTTTTTTTCATCAAATGCTCTAAACTACAATAAGTCAGTATTTTACCTCAACTTTCTTGCTTTCAGAATGACTAAGTTAAAATATTTTTATGGGGTCACTGATCAATGAAATTATTATGAAGCTACTGTATGTTTTCATAAATACATGAGGACTTAGTGAATACTGCCAAGAACACTAACTTCTGAGCAGGACCATCTTCAAATCTCATATTGAACTTTGTATTTAGCAATATAAGAAGTATGGTCACTCTTCAAGGGGTGTTAAAATCCACCCATCATATGTGAGTGGAACTAATTGTTACTAAAAATCAAGTAACTCCTTGAAATCGGAGCCACAATCTTCCAGTTTCTTAATATATTGAGAATGTTATGACACTTGGAATTAGAATAATTAAGTTTGATTGGTCTCCACATGTACCCTATCACCATAGCCACCCTTGATCATTACCCATTTTAGTATTTCTGAGCTCAACCAAAGCAGGTAATGATAAGAAAAAATCATACAGGGAATTAATTTTTATGTAAATTTTCATGTGAAGTTTTAGGCTGTAAAAACTCCAGATAGCTACTAAACTATCAAAGAGGGTGTTTACAGAATCACTGTTGGGTAAAATTCAAATTACTATATTATGTCCTTCACTTCACAGACTTTGTGGGGCGTTGTGACGACCACTCTCTTATTAATAAAATCTTGAGATAGTAATAACATGCAAAATAAGCTCAGAAAAGAGCTGAGCATCATATGCTTTCTTTCCGTTTTGTCAATCATTGTGGGTTCAGCTGCTCAACCATTACATTTCAATTCTGTGTTTCCTGCCACTCTCACCAAGCTTCCTCGGATATTTTTTGACTTCCTCATGTGAAGTTTCATGTTTTATAGCTCATGAATAATAAAAGACATGAAATATATATTGCTAATTTCCACTCAACTTTTTTGGGTATACTACTTTCTTTCATCACAATATTCTTTTGGATTAAATAGGAGGTGTATGTATCTTCTAATAGATAACTTAAGAGTCATTATAATAATCTCTAATGACTTTGTCATGAAATGAAGTCATTAGAGATTCAAGAACATAAATCCAATTTTAAACCACTTTTTTTTTTTCTTTTTAACAAATTAGAATACAGGGACTATGAGTGGAAATTGATTTGCCGCAAATTTTACAGACACTTAGAGCAAGATCCAAAAGTAGGTCTCTGGCCTTCTAGGCCGGCATTCTCTTTATGACCCACAAGGTCTTCTGGGCGCTAAATTGTCATTGCTATGCTGATGTCACTGGTTATACATTTCTAAAACAAATGGAAACACTATCTCAGACTTTGCGAAAATCTTGGCTTCACTTCTGTGGGTGAAGATGTATACCCTGTGAGAGCAGGTTTATTTGTGGGTTTTTACCTTCTGAGTTTCACTGTAAGTGTTCACACTAAAAGTGAAACTAGTACTAATCGTGGAATTTTGCTTCATTAGAGGTCAAGTCTAGAAACAGCTGACGTGTGTTATCTAGTTTTCAGAAAAAAATGCCGATTTCTTCCCTGATATGTGTTTTAGAAAGGACAATGACCTAAGATTTACACAATATTCTCCTCAAATCACTAATCTATTGGACTAAAGATTTAAAGGTTTAATAGGCCTCAGTTTTAAGTAACTCAAATTCAAAGAGGTATTTTGTCTTGGCTTTATAACTTCCGTAGATACAAATAGCAAGTTCTAGGTCTCTGCCATTGAAATAAGGATGCTACTTGATGAAATTTCATAGAAATATCACCATTAATTATGCTCTCCTTGGCTGCTTCATGCATTAAGACTTTTAATAATGTGAAGCACATGTTGCTGTATTATACAGGCAATTTTTGTTTTAGAACAATATCAATGTGTCATCATTCAAATAAATCAACATACCTCAAATAACAAATATTATGTTATAATGCCACTATTGGGTTGGATTCTTTACACAGAGCAAAATATACTACAAATATCAACATGTTACCATAACAATAAACAGAAAGTAGGGAGAAAGTGAGCTTTACTTACCTTTCTTTTGTTTGTCTTGGCAGCATGCTTTGAAACTTAGATTAAAATCTCAAAAGGAATAGATTATAGCAGGTACCCAACTAAAGGAAGTGAAGCTTGAGTGAAAACGCCTAGCTTATATATTTAAAATGCTCTTTTTAATGCAATTGATCAGAAATGATCATTTTTCATATTGTTTTTTGAAGTAAAAAAATGCCACATAAGTAAATGCCATAATGAAACATCAAGAAAATAGAGTTTTAGCTCTTCTCAACTGCCGTTGATGGATTTCCCCTGTCTACAGAGTTCTCCTTAGATTTAACCGTTTCAACTTTCATTTTTACAGATGTGACTTCCTTGGGTGAAATGTCACAGAACCATGGAAGATGCTTCCTTTAATCATCCTTAATGATTAAACTTTAAAGGAACTGGCCTTCTGCGAATTCTTTCCGAAGCTTGAACTTAGGTCCATCACATCACAGTATTGTTACAGCTTCAAGAAAATTTTGCAGATCATTTCGATGCATGGATATATTTAGAATACATTTTAGTTATTCAGGAATGGTTATTTGGCCCCAAACCTTACTCTCTTTAAAGAAGCAATAAAAAAACACAATGCAGTGAAATGCTTTCTATATGCAGTTACCTTTTACATTTATGTAGTTGAAGAATAACTGAAGACTAATTTGTTTCTGTAAAACGTAGGCACAATCTCTTCATTATTGGGGAACAAGGAAAAAGACAATGCTGTGTGTTTCTCTTAAATGCTTTCACTTCTTTCTTATCCTTTTTCTGTGGGCCTCTTGGATAATAATTATGAAATTAGACTTCTTATATTCAAATTTCAGTTATTTTCAATTTAAAAAACACACTCAGCCCCAGTTCTAGGATTAAGTGAAAAAAGATCTCTGAGCAAAGTAAAAACAGCAGTAATTAAGTCCATAAATTTTAGCCTCCCCAAAACTGAGAAAATACCTGCAAGTATTGACTTAGAGGAGGAAGTGAAAGATGTTACTCATTGGTCAAGCTTGTATATCCTGTATCTTCTAATACCTTTCCATGTTCTCAATTACAACTGATTGTTAATCAAGAGCCACAGTGACTGATGATGAAAAGAAACACTACACACAGAAGTAACAGATCAAAGTATGGGGAAGTCAAAGAATATCAAGTAGTAGCCCACCAGAGCAGTCTGGGACTGGTTAAAGGCACATAGTTTTAGCTCAGTAAATTCTGACATAGTACAATAAGCGATCTTTTTGATGTTACCGACTCACCCAAGAAACTGTTTGATCTATTTCATACACTGTGTTTAATAAGGCATTAATAGTGTAATGGGTTTGAAAGTGGTTTCTTTAAAATGAACCAAGTTCTTTTTAATTGACCTATCAAAGCATAAAGTTTGGTATTCCAGAAAGCTCAATTCTCAGCACTATGTTGCTGTAATTTAAGCATTGTGCATTGTGCATATCCTTTCAGAACACAAAGATAACTTATCCATGGACCAGAGATTTAGTGTAAGTTTGGAGGAGTTTATAAACTGTCTGGAAAACACTTCTTTAAACCCTGGTAATCACTGCCAGAGAGACCTGATATGAGGGAGGAAAGACGTTTGGCCAGGGGAGCAGAGTTTATTTTAGTGTAAAATAAAGAGTGTTACGAGACGGCGTATTCATACCGAAAGAAGAGGAGAGAAATGGGTCATTGTTAATCTTCACTAAAAATGTGTAAATGTGTGATCCAAAGAATAAAATGAACTAGGAGAAACATAGAAGGGAACATACCATTACTTAGAATGCAGAATGGTTTTATATATAATTTCTGAGTTTTAGAGATGATTTTCCAACTGCTGAAGCCTTTAAGTTTAGGAAGAAAACAATAAATGAATGATTGTTTTAATCATGATAGAGGGGTTATAGAAAAGAAAAATGAATTTTGAGAAAGCTCACCAATTCCAGTTTTCATACACTTGCCTTAGAGAATTAGTAGTGTTACATGGGCAAATATCCCACAGAAATCATTATTTGAAAGAATTATTTAAGAAGTTATCATTTCTCTTGCCCACCTTTCCTTAACGTTCTAAAGCATTATAGAAATGTGTCCTATTTCTTGGAAGTGCTTTATTTTCTTTTTCTCCCATTTGAGAATTTGTAAGCTTCCAATCCAACTGGATACAAATGCTTCATGCTTTGACAAAATATTTTCATACCTAATTTAGCCTAAAAATTTCTCATGGTGAAGATTTAAGTTGGATTAAACCAATTGATTTTCTAGCTTTTTAAATTTTTTAATTCAAAATTATGCTTATGGCATCCAATTTAATTGATGTAGGTGGTCATAATATATTGATTTATACTCTCTATGCCAGTGTGTAATGCATTTGTCTCATAATATAATATATACATAAGACTTCCATGAAGAAAAAAGAAAAATGTTTTCTTCACTTGTAACTATTTTATTTCATATTTTAATATTTACCCCTACTTTACACAAAGCAGAAAAATAAGTCAGTAGTATACTAGTTTAAAATAGGGCATTCTGTTAGCATAGCAGAAAATTAAGACATTAATTTCTGTTAAGAATACGACGAGTCATCTCATTTATGTTTCCAATGTATTGTATATTACTAAATCTGGCTATATTTCATTGAAAAGTCATTAGAAGGGACTTTTCATTTAGTTTCAAAGGAATACATTACCTTTTTTTCTCTCTTTGTTCCTGTGTGAAGTCTCATAGAGCAAATTGTGAATATCGATTTCTGGGTTCCGGCATCAATTGCATAATCAATTCAGTGATAGGATGTTGATTCCTGGCTATATTGTCTTACAATTTACACTACAAAAAAAATAGCAAGTTCTATCTGAAACCTACAGATAGCTTTGGGAAATTAAATTCCTTAAAGCAAATTATTAAAAGGTAACAATGGAATCTTCTCAAAGGAAGAAGTGTCAAATTCTTTTTGAATGGCATCACCTCAAAGGTTCAAAATTCGTGAATGTTGTTCAACTGCTCCAAAGTTAATAAACATGAGATGATGAAAACAGGAGTTTTGTCTTTTTTTCTGACAAAATGTTTGTGTTCACAACTGGTGTAAATAAACAGGAGTGTACAGGCAGTGCTGAGCAACTCATCCTTATGTACATTTGAGTGGCTCCTAATAAGTACATATAGCACTACAAACATACGACTCACCTTGGTCTATGGCATGCTTTCTTTTTCACTTTAAGCAACTGGTTCATTTTGTCTGATGGGATACGTTTACCTTTAGGCAACACACAATTAATGAAGTAAGGGAATGTGTATAAGCTCATCTATTCTAGTCATTAATATTCTTTTTTTTTAAAGATTTTATTTATTTTTCTTTAGAGGGGAAGAGAAGGAGAGAAGGAGAGAAATATTAATGTGTGGTTGCCTCTCGTGGGTCCCCTGCTGGGAACTGGCCTGCAACCCAGGCATGTGCCCTGACTGGGAATCGAACTTCAATCATTTGGTTTGCAGGCTCGCGCTCAATCCACTGAGCTACGCCAGCCAGGGCCACTATTCATTAATATTCTTTCACTATAAAGTTACTTTGACAATGTTTCTGTGCCAGCACAGAAGGCAGACAAAATTGAAACTGAATTTCCAGTCTTGGATTTATGAAATAAGCTTGTACAGATGTAAACAAGAAAAGTTTAATGTAAAATTGTGGGGGGCGGGGAATAAACAATCAAGGAAAAGCCAATGAGTTTTTGTTTTGTGTGTTGTTTTCGGCACACAGAGTCTAGTTTCTCACATACATGCTAAGAGTCTCAGATAGTTTCTGAGGTTGTGGAGGAGGCAGAGATGAGAATTAAACCGAAAAGTACATTGTTTTGTAAGAAAGTTGTCTTAATATCTATCTCTGAGACATCTAATACTACTTTCTTTAGAGTCTAATAAATGATATATTTCTTTTCCTCAAAAATGTATTGATTTACTTGTAGTGGTCTCAGTGATAATTGTCCAGATTGACAGGAAAGAGATAATACAAATAGCCAGCACAATCATAAAAGAGGGAATATTTTCTACATAAGTTAAAACAATATAAGTCATTTTAATTTCCCAAGATGCTTTTAAAAACATTTTAGTTGATAGTTTAACAGTATATCGTCATCCCCAGACAACACTGTGTGCAGCCAAAGAACTCACAGAAAGCACACCAGAGATACGGCACTCTCCACTCCAGCTCTGCAAAGCCATTTTGATAATCCCATGCCATTCCAACTGCAACTGATTTGTCGTCAATCACAACATAAACCTTAGGCATACAATATGTAAAATAAATGTCACAGCTTCTTTATGTTTAAATAGCTATAACGTTTAAGCAGTAAAATAAAGAGATATGTGTCTTGTTCTAATGTTCTTATCTTTTTTGTATCGAAAGAACAAATTTTAGACATAGCATTTCTAAAATGAACTAAAAAAGAAAACAAAACAAATTCTTCATTAGGAGGCTATTTGATAAAGCATTAGATTTGAATAAAATAGTTTTATGTGTGCCTGAGTATGACAAAGTTTTATAAAAGAGATGTTCAATATGGTATTTATTAGCCTCATGTGGATCTTTCGATTAATTAGAACGAAATGAAATTTGGAAATTCAGCTTCTCCATCACACTTGCTGCATTTCAAGGGCATAATGGTGACTTGCAACTAGTGACTACCATAATGGGCAGCACGAATTAGAGAATGGTCACATCATCCATGAAGTTCTACTGGACAGCACTGCTATATTCTAATAGTGTAATATGCATTATATTACATGTAATACAGTTCAGAGAATACAGTAGGTTGTCCTATTAGGTGTACCCTTCATTTTATAGTTGTGGGGAACTGAAGTCTCAAGAGAAAGTCACACAAGTAAGCAGTGATATGTACGCTTCTGTTTATTAGGGAAAGAAGAGAGTTTAAACTTCCCTTTGCAAATCACCAAATGATATTTAATTAACTGGATTGCCACATTGCATGTCCACATTCTTCTCACAAAATGATGTATCAGAAAACTCAGACCAACTGTAACAGTATTTTAATCTTTAAATGCATGAATAAATCATTTTAAATCTCTGTAGGTTGTTCCCAATCAATTGCTTGACACTGTAGCTTCATTTAACTAATTATAATTTTTTAAAATTTTCTTTAATCTAAATGGCTGGTGAAATTAAGACCTCAGGGGTATGGCTGTTTGATTCACTATTGATTAATGGGGTGCACAATGAAAGAGTTTTAAGAAAACTCATGGTGCAGTTAACACACTGAAGTGAATGATGAAGTAGCTATCCTCCCAGGTTTCCCTCCCTAACTCCGCTCACTCTGGAGAGCCCACCCTCATACTTGTAGCCATCACGCACACCGTGTTATGTTACACTCAGGGTCAACTTTTCATTTCTTTAAGAGCCACAGTTTCCTTTAAGCAAAACAACATTTCAATTCTATGAAAGGAGTTTATTTAGACATTGAACTGAAGAGCTTGGCCCCTTTAATCTAATCTTCTTTTTATAGTGTGCTTTGGAAAGTTATCATCACTGCCTTTTCTCTCCCTTTGGATATCTTTGAATGTGTCAGTCTGGTAGCTCAAATAAGTACCCGATGAAATACAGTTTAGAAAAAACTTTAAACCTGGTTGCAGGGAGCCGTCCTGAGTAGTATCACCAGTAGAGCCAGCTCCTCAATCATTTATGTGAAGAAAAAGCCTAGCCAGCATTCAGGCAGCACTTTGTGTCTGTCTGGTTCACTCAGAATTTCTGTTTTTAGCATAATACTAGGTGTTAGTTATATTTTTAACAAATGGAAGAATTTAGCAAGTGTTTATCGTCTACATATTAAATAATTAAATAAAATTACAATATCTCACAGTAAGCAAAAGTTACTATTGCTTTAAACTCGATCTCTGGATCCATTTAACCTTCATACATTGTATTCATGGTAGACAATTTCCAGTTACGTGAATAGAACCACACTTCAGACATAATGTGGATGGTTTCTGTGACCTAATCTGGGCATCTAGTTCCTATGTTTATCACCACAAATATTTACTTTGAATGCACTACACACAGATATGTTTTAATTTCTCCTTGCTTAAAAACAACAAGAAGCTTCCTTGATCCCCTCAAACTCCTCAAGCTAATATCCCAAGTTGTTGTTTTTTTCCCTTTAGAACAAAATTCCTCAAAATAGCAGTCTATTGTCAGTGGTTTCTATTGTTTTACCACATTCTATTTAATCAAAAGTCCATCAGACTGTTCCTGTCAAAGCCATTAATAACATTTTCATTGATGTTCAGATGTAAAGTCTCAGTTCTCATCTCACTGGACCTAGGATAGCTTCGGATACAGTTGAACTATTTTTTCCTGGAAACGGTTTTTTATTAGAATTCTGGAGCATTCCTTTCTTTGTCCCCTCTTCCTTGGTAGCTATTCCTACACAGTCTCCTTTGCTGATTCTTATCTGCCCATTCTCTAACCTTGGAGTGACCTGAG
This sequence comes from Carollia perspicillata, assembly GCA_004027735.1. Taxonomy (NCBI): domain Eukaryota; kingdom Metazoa; phylum Chordata; class Mammalia; order Chiroptera; family Phyllostomidae; genus Carollia; species Carollia perspicillata. The sequence goes on from PVKM010020617.1 coordinate 15,191, forward strand.
TTTCAACCTTGGATGTTTCTCTTTCTTATCTAGAGTCATTCCCTAAATGGTATCATCACAATACTGAGCAACGCTGACAACTGTCCAGTTTATATGTCCAACCCGGGCTGCTTCTCTAAACTCCAAATTTACATATTTAATGGACTACTCAAATCACTATTGGGAAGGTTTTGTTAACACTTGTCATAACAAGCCCAAAATATCTGTGGTAAGGATGGGACTTTCCAAATAATCCCCGTGAGTCTCTACATTTCCCAGGTATTTCCCTGACTCTGCTAACTTAGATTGAGATCATGTGCCTAATGGTGGCATTTAAGAGTGTGTTCGCCTCCGTTTCTCTTATTCTGTTCCAGGGACATATGGTGTAGGCACGAAGAGGAGGAAAATGCTAATGTAAATAAGATTTCATGTACACACTACATAGATCTTAAAGCAAGTTACATCACTAAGATTATACCATTATTTTGTTAATGTAGTTTGCCTAATTTATCGCAAAATACAATTTGATAATTTGAAGTAGAGTGCCACTCTTAGAAGAACCTAAATTACGGCACAATCTCCGTAGCTGGCGGATACTCACTCTGATATTATTGGCTGTGAAAATGAAGACACGTTGGAAGCAGTAGCAAAATATGTGGTGCAACTGACATCTGTCACAGCTCCGATGTAGATGTGTTTATCTTGGACATATGGAGGGAAAGATTGGAAAATAGAATATTGGCGATATTTTTATGTTGATGTAGGGCACAGGCAGCAAAGTGTTGCAGGGGACTGATGAGTGTAGGAAGAAATGACATCTTGGCAAACAAACAAAAGGGACTCGCGTTCAGAAATAGAAAGTCTTGAACCGTTGAAAGAGCTGTCTACTTTTAGATCCCAAACACTATAAAATAAAATTTGAAATGCCTCAGTGATAGAGGCTCCGTAAATATTTTGGGATCAAGGGCATAAGTCAGATTCAGTATGTAGTCTTTGAGGTATGTTCCAGATACCATAAAGGCAATTGCTACTAAGTTGGGGAATGAGGATGCAAAATATTCAAAATGTTTTTTTTTTAATCTTTGTGTGTAGCAAATAGTTTAGAAGCTTTCCAGATTTTAAAAGTCACATCATTGCCAAAGAAATGCTGGTTGAAAAATGTCTGACACTTTGAGACAAAATAAACTTTGAGCCTCCAACTTTCTGAGGGTAGATTGAGATCTGAAAAAAAACATTCAGTCTTCAAGGAGGAAATATTACCCATGTAGTACATAACTGTGTCCAAGAATAATAATGAAAAAGCAAAAACTTCAGAAAGGGTGGAGCCAGCAGAAACAATACAGTGGGCAAAGGAGTCCTCCTAGACCCTGAGAGCCCTGATCAAGAAACCCTTCTTCATCCCCAGGGTGGAAGATCTTTATAACATCTGCCCAGGGGGACTTCAGAACTGCTGGAGGTCAGCATTCTAGATGTTGTATGTTTCTGGTTCTTTTCATTTATCAGTGGGAATACTAATGATGACTATTCTGTCCCTGTTCCCCTGCCAATTATTGAATTTGTGTGGTATGAATAACTTGTCCTTTAAAGTTACAGGTCTGTGAATGAAGAGGAGTCACACTACATCTGATAAAGACTAGTCAGTATCTCTTGGAGAGCCTGTTCTGTTCTGGATGCAGCCAGTGAAAGGGATTTAACATTGTCTCTAATGGGACTCAGTTAGTAGAGTCTACGTGTTTAGGAAGAGATTAATGGATTGACTTCGATAGAGGAAGCACGCCCCAAGTACTATACGTACTTCCTAACATTTAGATATCCAGCCTTTCTTGCCAATATTTTGGTAGCAGCACAAGTGACTAATTCTGGCCAATGGACTTCAGTAGAAGTGATGCTTATCACTTGTGAACTGAGGCAGTTGAGAGCTAGTCTGTGTCCTCTGCCCCTCTCTTCTGTCTTGGCAATTTCAGAAACAAGCAAGATATAGCAACATCCAGATGTTAGAGCCAAAATAGTAGAGGGTTGTACTACATGAGTTAAATTTACTGTTTGGATTTTATTATATTAAGCCTCTGAAATTTGGATTAAAATTGGTATCATCATAGCCTAGGCCAAAGTGACTGTGGAAAGGTATAACAAATTTCTATTCTAACTCTCTCCAACATGAAACTGTCTCCTGCTCCATCTATAACTGACTGAATGAATAGAAATTGCCCTTTTTACCTTGTTGCCCAGAACAAACACCTTGGAGTCATTTTTGAACCTTGCTTTTTTTTACACTGTAGGTAACATTAAAGGACATTTTGTGGGTATTTTGTCAAGAATCAGATTCCTACTTATCAATTCACTACTGCCACTCTAATCCAAACCGTCACCATTTATCATCCGGAATATTAAAGTCGCTTAATTAAAGATTTTTCTACTTCCACCTTTGTCCCTCTTTTATAGTGTATTCTACACAAAGCATCAAGAATGATTCCATTAAAACTTATTTCATATTATCCACTTGCTCGTAACTTTCCAACGAATTCCCATATGATACCCAGTGAAAGCTCAAGTCCTTTTAAACATCCTGAAGATTCCCTCCCTTCCACCTTCCATTCCATCTTTTTCCATTCTCCTTCAAGCACTAGCTAAGTCACTTAGCAATTTGGTTACTTTCAGCATATAATTTAACCTCTCTAAGTCATAATTTTCTCACCTATAAAATAGGCCTACTGATAGCTATCTTATGGTATTTGTGTGAGAATAAAATAATAATTTTAGAAATAATGATTAAAGTGATAAAAAAGTTAAGCTTACATACTACTTACTGTATGTCAGGTACTAGTCTAAATGACTTCCATATATTAGCCAAATTCTCCCAGCACTCCATAAACATGTTATTATCCTTTGAATTGGGGGAGGCAAAGAAAATGAAGCACAAGAAGGTATGTAATTGCCCAAGGTCCCGTAGGTAGGATGTACCAAACTTAACATTTTAACCCAGGTGGTCTAGCTCTAGAGTTTATATGCTTAACTGTGACACTTTGAGATATTAAAATATAAAATGTCTGGTATATGCTAAGTGTTTAAATAATATTAGCTCATCCTCTATCCTCTTAGTAGCATTGTAAAAATAAGTTTTTGCAGAAGTTATACACAAATCTGGGAAGAGAAGAATAAGTAAAAATAAAATATGCTTTGGGGTATTTCACTTGATTATACAAATAGAGAAACACACCAATTTTTTTCAAACATAAGAACTAATTCATCAAGAAACAAAAATTTTCCAGGAAATGTTATGAAATGTTAGAGGTATACAACAGATGAGTCATTCCAAAGTTAAATGTTATGAATCAAACTTCAGCCCTAACGTTAAGCAATGGGGCTTCTCCTTATTTACATGAAATGTTCTAAAATTCTAAACGGATTTAAAACTTTATGATTGCTATTTGTGGTCCTCCCAGTTCCACTGTTTATGCCAAAATAGCAAGGGTAGGCCACAGTTTTAAATGGTGAGGGCCTATCTCACTTTAACCTGGAATAGACGACCTTGCCGCCCACTATTAGCATGACAGAGCTCAGACATACCCATAGAGGGACACTTTCACTGGAATCCTTTTTTAAAAATATGAGTCTTGATCTTGATCACCGCTATAAGATTAGGAAATGTCAACTTAATTTCCTCTTAGAAATAATTGAGAAAGTAATCTTTTAGAAGTCAATGATAAACTTGGAAATGAAAACTTACCTTATTTATTAGGATGGGAAGAAGTTAGACAGTCTATTAACACAGGCCATCTCAACATCCTTTGCCTCTATGGGTTGCTGTTTTAGCTTTTCCAGCTGTTAAAAATTAAATATACTAATTATTTGTCTTTAATAGCAACCATGCTGTTTTCTAGTGAAGAAGAGGAAGATGAAAGCAAGATTAAGAGAAGAAAAGGGGAAAGGAAGGAGGAAAATCAACAGAAAAGGAAAGAAAAATAATAAAAGACAATAAACAAAAATACCTAAATAGAAAAAAAAGGATTTTTTTCCTGTATTTAGAGACCGGCTGGGAAAGGTGCATGACGCAACAGGAAATCAGAAGAAACAGCATTAGAGTGCAAGAAGTCAGCTCTGGACGTAAATAATGAGGAGCCTGGAAACACGTCTGCTGTAGCTGGATTTGATTGTACATCAGTTATACTAAGCAGTCTTATTCAACGAGCTCCAAAGGGTAAAGTGAGTACATAGATTTCCTGAAATATTTGTCCTTTCTAACAGGAAGGGAGAAGTATTTTCAAGCCCTAGGGTTTCTACCCAGAATGCGATCTATGCTAATTTTTGGTAAGCTCTCTGATGGCCTAAGACCTGAAGACCTAACAACCAAAGGAGAGTTCAGCCTTGGCTACCAGTGTGTGTTTTCCTGCCCTGGCTGCTCAGAAGGGAGTGATGAGCTGCAACTCTTCCTCCCAAACAGCCAGTTGCATTCAAAAAAGTTTAGAACTAATCTAACGCAATGATTTTCAAATTTTCTTCTTGGCATTATCAAGGAGTAGGGACATGGGGTTGCTGAGGGGCTCCCCGTCAGAAGACCAAATGAGGGTCAAGGAGGCAGCAGTTCAGGTCCCCAAACCAGCTGCTTCAAGCAAAACAGTTCACTTTCATGTTTCATTTACTAGGACCACATAAAGTTTTGTTTGGAAAAAAAGTATTTCTACTTTTAAAAATAATAATAACTTTTGAAAACCACCAATCTTGTTTTAGCTTCCTATTTTGCAAATGAGGATACTCGGGTCTAAAGAATTTTAATTTGGCCACAGCCGCATAGTTAGGTAATTGGAGAGCTAGGACTGGAATCCAGATTTCTAGACATTGTATTTCATGATCACTTCAGCTATAAGTTTTACAGTATGGTATTAATGATTTTTAAAAATTCCATTAAAAGCAATTGCTTTATACTTATTATTAAAATTGAACACATAAGTATTTCATATTATCACCTGGTTAAGATCTTCTGATGTTAGCTAGTTCTTTATCTGCAAGATATATTTGTCATGTGAAAACATAAATTGCAAGTAATATTTAATTCACTTCAGAACACATGGTCAGGATCTTATGTGAAAGGAGAGGTATTTTCCGTATGATTTGAGATCATCCACCCATCCCTAATATAAAGTCCCCAATAATGTTTTAATGTCTATAATATTGAAATATAATCACTTAGGTCATGAGAAAATATCTAATTTCCAATAATAGCACAAAGTTTTCTAAAATAGGTCATAATAATAAAAGGAACTCTTATTTAGAAATAAACTATTTTACTGACATGGGGACATTCTCATGAAATGTATTAAGTGGATAAAAAAAAAAGCAGACTACAACGCTTATTGATATAATTTAATTGAGAAGAAAATTCCCCAAAATATTAAATAGGAACTACTTCAGCATTTTACAATTTGAATAGGAAGTTTTCTTTTTTATAACTTCATTCACTTTCTCCAATGGGAATATTTTATTTATAATTTTAAATCCCTATATTTTAAAAAATATTTATTAAGGTATTATTTTGACCAGTACATTATCCCATAAATAGACATTTTTTAAAAGGACTTCAGATGTTTCCTCAAAAGGTACCATGTTGCCCTATTGGCACATTTTGTATTAGACTAAGTTTGCTAAGTTTCTGACAATATCTGTCATTTCTTGGAGAGCAGCAATCTGATGCACACTTGCACATCAGATTCTCCTGTTCCTCAAAGAAAAAAAAAATCTGTTTGTGTAGCCTTCATTTCCCAATGATCTCTAATCCAACCATTTCCCAAATTGAAAAAAATATTGATTTAAAAGGTTGCTAATTTAGCTGTCACTAACTGCAGTTAATTTTTGAAATTTTCAGTTGAAATCAATGAATGATTTGAAGCATTTAGTAATACTCTTGAAACATTTAATAAAAAAAAATTTAACTGTACCAGTGGGGAGCTTTATATGTGATAAAAGATAACTGTTTTGTAACCTGATAGTTATTGATCCTATTAGGACTTTCTAACTGAAAAAAATAGGCTATTAATATTTTTAATAAGTGCATTCTTTTAGCATGAATACAAAACAAAAACACATATGCTTTCAATGCAGAATTAAGGGAGTGATTATTTTTTATTTAATATAAATTAATGTTTAGAAAAAAGCAGCTCAGAAGATAGAATAAATTCTATTATTTCCTTTAATAAATCAAGTTTTACTTCATCCTTAACTCACTGATGTTGAACATCTTTGGAAATCAGAAATTTTATTCAATGGAGCCAGCAACAGTTCCTGTTGATTTGTATCTTTTTTATCTAGAAACTCCTCACTTCCTGTAATGATCGACTTCATGTAATGAAACTTCCATTTTCAGTCTGTGTCACTGAAAGTGTTTCTTATGAAATAGGCTTCACAGGTACCTATTAATCTGTATACTCATCAATACAAGGAGTTGTAGAGAGTGATGAGTAATGCAAAGAGATGGGCTGTTTTAAAGATCATTGAATGTATATAAACACTAAAAGGAGAGATTGTAAGAGAGACGTGCAGACAGAGAATGTGATGCCTAGAAGGTTACACCTTAAAGTTAACAGGTGATGATTTCTGGGTAGTAAAATTGCAGGTAAATTTTACTTCCTTCTTTTTCATCTGTGTTTTTAAAATTCTCTACTATTGTATTTTTTAATTGAATATTCGATTGCTGTTCTATGGCAGTTGTCCCAATTTTTCCCCATTGCTTTCCCCAGCCCCGCCCACCCCCATAACCCCAACTCCCACAGTCAATCCCTACCCAGTTGTCCATGTCCATGGGTCACTCACACATGTTCCTTGACTAGTCCCTTCCCTTGTTTCCCCACTTCTCCCCCTTCCTCCTCCCCTCTGGTCATTGTCACTCTGTTTACTGTTTCCACACCCCTGGTTCTATTTTGCTCATTTGTTTTGTTCATTAAGTTTCACTTATAGCTGGGATCATGTGGTATTTGTCTTTGACCCCCTGCCTTATTTCACTTAGCATAATATTTTCCAATTTCATCCATGCTATTGTGAAAGGTAGAAGCTCCTTCTTTTTTTCCCGTGTAGTATTCCATTGTATAAATGTACCACAGTTTGATCTACTCAGTTACAGATGGGCACTTAGGCTGTTTCCAGCACTTGCCTATTGTAAGTGACACTGCTATGAATACAGGGTTGTATGCATACGTTCTTTTGAATTGGTGTTTCAGGATTCTTAGGGTATAATCCCAGCAGTAGAATTGCTGGGTCAAAAAGCAGTTCCATTTTCAGTTTTTTGAGGGAATTCCATTCTGTTTTCCACAGTGGCTACACCAGTCTGCATTCCCACCAACAGTGCACTAGGGTTCCCTTTTCTCCACATCCTCACCAGCATTTATTATTTGTTGATTTGTTTATGATGGTCATTCTGACTGGTATGAGGTGTGTCTGATTGTCATTTTAATTTGCAACTCTCTAATGACTAGTGATGTTGAGAGCATCCTTTCATATGTCTCCGGGCTCTCTGTATGCCCTCCTTAGAGAATGGTCTGTTCAGGTCTTTTGCTCATTTTTTGATTGGATTGTTTATCTTCCTGGTGTGGAGTCCTGTGAGTTCTTTACATATTTTGGAGATCAAACCCTTGTCTGAGGTATCATTGGCAAGTATGTTTTTTGCATATGGTTGGAATCCTTTTTCATTTTGATGATGTTTTCTTTAGCCATGCAGAAGCTTTTTGTTTTGATGTAGTAGCATTTGTTTATTTTTTCCTTTATTTCTCCTGACCTAGGAGATATATTGGTGAAAATATTGCTGTGTGGAATATCTGAAATTTTCCTTTTTATGTTCTCCTATAGTACCTTTATGGTGTCACAGCTTATACTTAAGCCTTTTGTTCCTCTTGAGTTTATTCTGGTGTATGGTACATGTTAGTGATCTGGTTTCATTTTTTCAGCATGTACCCATCTTTAACATAAGAAATATGTAAATTGAAAGTTTTTAAATAGAAAAACATAAAAATCATTTGATTTTGAGATTTTATTTGATATACACATTTAATATGAGCCATTTT
>PVKM010020618.1:0-23238 GCA_004027735.1 Carollia perspicillata
TGAAGATCAAGATGTGAAATTGCAGCCATTTTAAATCTCACCCCCCTGGTCCTTAAGACGGGCACACGTCACTGCCCCTGCCAATAGCTGCAGACTCCTATGGGGCAGGCTCTCTGAGGATGATTTCCTTTCCGGCCATGGAAAGTCCTGGAAAATTCCACATTCTAGGAGGGCAGGGAGCAGCTGGTTTTGTTACCGCCATTGCCACCTCCTCGACCCTGTGACCCCGGAGACTGAATGTGTGGCAGCCGGAATGCCCAGCAGGAGAGGTGGGGCCTGCCCACTGAGCCCCAGGCCGGGGCTGCCCGCTCGGGCAGCTGCACGAAAAGAGGCAGAGGGAGTGGGGACCCGATGCTCTGGTCCTTACCTTCCTGAGGGTCTGCATGAGCACTGTCTGGGGTGCATGACCCACCCCCAGGTGCCCCAGGACCCCCAGGCCTGGAGGCTCAGACCAGACTCCTTGCCACCCCCATCCTGGAGGAGGTGACATGGTCACTGACCCCACCCCAGGGAGGACACCTCACCAGGAGCCACAGGGCAGACCCAGGGACACCGCGTCATTCACGACCCTTCGTTCAGCACACAAGTAGCCCTCTCCTGGGTGCCAGGCTCCCCACGAAGTACCAGGCAAGACAGGGGCTCTGCCGTCAGGGAGCACCCAGTCTGGTGGGGGAGAAACTGTTGAGCAGGGTCAGGGAAACACAGACAAGGAGGTTCAGAGGCTCACAGGCCAAGTGCCAACTCTAGGGGGAGAGGGGCGTCCCTGGGGACCCCCAGGAAGAGGTGGTGTCTGCCGTGGGTTTTGAACTGAGAATGGGATGGCCAGGCAGAGAGTGGGGCAGACAGGAGAGGAGCAAGTGTGAGGCCAAGGGCAGCAGTGGACTCCCTGCTGCTGCAATGCCAAGTTCAAGGTGAGCACAGAGGGAAGGAGGCCCGTGCAGGGGCAGACACCACATCATGGGCTCTGTTTTAGGCCTATGGGTGCTAAGGTTAGATGTATGTTTTGTGAACATGATAATCAGACTGCCAGCCAGAGAGCAGGTCCCAGGGCACCCTCTCCTGACCAGCGGCAGGATTCCCCCCAGCTCAGCTGCCCGGAGCCCCCGTTCTCCACGACCAGGCTCTGGGCCAACCCCACCGTGGTCCACGTGTCCTCTCTTCAAGTGCGTTCATGCCTTTGCTGAGGCTGGGCCACTTCTTCTCCCTAGCCTTCCCTTGTTCAGTCCCAACTCATCTCCCTCCTCTGATGGGGTAAGACCAGCCCCAGGAGGCCATAGAGATGTCTCAAGTCACCCTGGGAATGCGCCCACTGAGCCGAGGCACAGGACCACGAGCATCCCCATGTTACAGTTGAGGGAACCGAGACCCAGAGGCGTGGACGTGGCCGGCAGATCTGGGATTCGTGCAGGGGCCTGAGTCCTCAGCTGGTGCTCTCGCCGTCCATGGCTAATCTGGAGGAGAGCGGAGTGTAGTGTTCACTCGTGCACAAAGGCTGCGAGGAAAGGAAGTGGACTCTCACGGCTGACACTGGACAGGCATGCAAGGAAAAGAGATGCAGAGTGTGTGTATGTGCGCATGTGTGCATGGGGGTATCCATTAGAAAAACTCATAACTGGCCACAGGATCTGCCCCAAGTAGCTGCCTGAGTCACAGACACTCACTCCCATACCTGCAGGGGGGCCAAGTCCTCCGGAGTCTGGCCTGGAGGCCCAGGAGGCCTTGGAGGAGAGCACACGTGGCCGTCAGGGAGCTCAGAGCCCGTGCAGAGAGTGCTGGCCCAGCCCTACCATCCCTTCGTAGCCCCATCGAGTCCCTGTGACAATCAGGGGTGAAAGCCCTGCTGGGGAAGGAGCTGTGGCTTTGTCGTGATGACATGAAGCCTGGCGCTGTGTAACAACCATGCCGCAAGGAAAACCCCAGCGGGACTTAGTGGAGGAGAGCCTCGGGCTTTGGGAAGGAGGGAGGACATTGTGAGCAGACTAGACCAAGTCAGGTGCTAGGGTGGCAGCCCCCCAAGTCCAGAGCAGACCCTGGGGGAGAAGTCCCCTCACCTCCTCCCAGGTGCTGAGGGGCTCTCAGGACAACTGGGGCCGCAGCGGGCATTGGCTGCACTTAGTGGCCCGACAGGCCGCAGGCCCCATTAGAGGGGACCAGGAACCGTTTGTCTTTGGAGGCAGCAGAGGCACCACCCTCCCTGCCAGCATTTCTGAATGCACTCCCAGGTCCGGGTGAGCGGGAAAATATGCAGGCCCACAGAGGCCTCCTTGTCACACCAAATGGGACAGCACCCCAGCCCTCAGGCTCCCAAATCGCAAAGCCGGCTGGAGCCGACACATTTGAGCTAGAGTCTCCATTCATAGTGAGTTAAATCGATGGGCACGTGGACCTCTCCTAGACGGTTTCTCGAACCCCCCATACAGGCTCTGGGCTTCCTGTCCTCCCCCGTCTCCAGGGGAGGCGGAAAGGACCCGGGGCACACATCCCAGATGTAGGGACGCCTGCTAGACTTGAACACACTAGCCACGCCAGACGCCTCTCCCCTCCTTCCTGGCAAAGCCGGGCATCTGTGGGTGGCAGTCTGCCCCGTTTCTGGTGGAGGAGACAGGTGTGTCTGGAAGACAAGATAACAGAGGGAGAGACTCACACGTCTCAGCTGCTGGCAGAATGAGGTGAGCCGGGCCTCCGCCACGTCCCCACGGGGGGGCCAGAGCCTGCACGAGCTGCAACAGTCCTCAGGAGCCCAGGAGACTGGCATGTGCCTGGCCTGCCACTGTCCCAGAGTTCCCTTGCATTATTCCAGACCTGACTGGCAAACTGGAAACATCTGACCCCTGAGGTGGGTGAGGGGCAGATGAGGGGCTCTGTCCAGAAGGCTGGGGAAGGCAGTTCTCATCCCGGGGGACAGAACTGCTAATGGTGGGGTGTCAGACGTTCTGCTACTTGGGACAAGGAATTCCTGGCATATCCGTAGGGCTCCGTGGGGCTGAGTGGAGCAGGCCACTGGACCCCAAGGTCCGGCTCAGGACAAGGACAGATGGCAATGATCTGTGGAGGACATAGCCCCCCACTGGTGACCAGGGCCACCCATCTGGGACCATGCCTCTCAGAGTCTCCCCACTCAGAGGGAGGAGCCCTAGGAACACTGAGGTTCGGTACCAAGGCAGTCTGATGGTCATGGGCCAAGGGCGACTGCCGCCTCCCTCAACACCCACAGCTGGCTGGGCTGCACCCACCATCTATGAGGAGGGGAAGCATGTGTGTGCAGACCAGCTGCACAAGACCCCATTGCCCAGGGCCTCACCTACAGCTCTTGAACTCAGGCACCTGACAAAGCGTCCACCGTGTCCCCAGTATTCCTCTGTGGCTGAGCAGAGTGCCCACGCAGCACCCAGCGCCTGGCACCTGGTCCCAGCGGCCCCCAGCCTCTCCCCAGATCCTTTAACCAGTGACCCCTCCTCTCCATAGGTGCCCCCACGGGAGTGTCTGGAGAAGCAGAGCCACAGCTCTAGGTCATAGGGACAGTGGTCTGGTCCAGCCCTGGACAGCACCCATGACAGCCGACACCCTGGGTGTCCCCCCATGCAGTCGCCATGCTCCCCAGCCCTCTCCCTGGCTCAGACTCTGGGCGAGACAAGCATCTCCCCACACGTGCTCCACCCTGGTCCCGCTCCACTCATCACTCACTTTGGGGCTGAGGGTTCCATGGGCCTCCCCTGTGCCCAACTCCCCCTCTCCCTGATGATTCTGGGGTTCTCAGGATCTCATGCATTGCAGCATGTGTGTGCGTGTGTGTGTGCATCCCAGAAGCCCCCTCGGCTCCCCAGTGAGTCTGAGTTCCTCTCCTGAGGACCCGTGGGAGACAGGAGGGCCGAACAGAGGTGCAGACGGCAGCGTCTGGGGCCCTGGGAGGAGGCGAGCAGCCTCACTGCGGCCTGTCCACCCGGCCCTGACTGCAGCCCAGCGTGGCCTCTGCAGAGCATGAAGGGCGTGAGGACAGGCCAGAGAAGGGCAGGTAGGAGCGAAGGCAGGGACTACAAAGACTTCGACCAACAGGTTGACCAGATGGCCCCTGAGGCCCACAGTGTCCAGGACTTCCATAATTTTAAGTGATCACATAATGAATGAGCTCTTTATACTTAGCCAAGTCACCCAAACATGGACATCACCCCGACAGCAGACTGAGTGTGCTGTCACTTTAAAAGTCACACACGCCACATAGCTGTGGGTCTCAAAGGAGGCTCTGCCCAGGCCCTGTTCAGCAGTGCTTTCCCCTCTGCAAGGCCTCAGGCTGTCCGGGGCTGGGAGGCAGAGTGGTCCTCTGGGCCCCTGGTCAGTGAGCCCACCTGCGGGGCCCTCGCCCAGGCAACGGGGCAGTAGCTGCACCTGTCCCCTGCAGGTCGGGTCTGTGTTGCCCCAATGGTGGCATTTCAGGTACCGTGGTGCAGAGCAGAGTCTCATGGGGAGGATGTTTTCCGACCTCTGTCACATCAGCCCCCCCTTGGGACTTTAGACCTCACCCAGTTCAGTCGTCTTATGTCCCAGAAGAGGAGCCTGAGGGCCAGAGAGGTCAAGGCTGCTGCCTGTCGAGGACACAGCTGTGGCACCCGGGTCCCCTAGCTCCCTGCTCCCACAGGACTCGCCTTACCCTCGGGCTAGCCTGCTCACTCGCCCGACACCTGCACGCCCTACTGCCAGCCACAGGTGCACCCAGGGGCCAGGCACGAGAGCCTTGGCCCCTGGCCCGCTCGGGAGTGGGGGGGGATGCAGAGGTCATTTCCCAGGACCGTGGCTGAACCCACCCCGGGCAGAACCAGGCTCGGGGAGAGGCCGAGACGGGGTGCCCGCTGATCGCCTCTGAGACACCTGCCTCCTGACTCTTGATGCTCCGGGTGTTTTTCCTCCTGGTCACTTCTGTCTCGGTGTGGTTTTTGCTTCATCTTATCTGTTTCCTTCCAGGTCCAGCTTTAGGGTGCAGCTGCCAGGCCTTAGGAGCCTTTGCGATGGTTTTGTATTTCTGTAGACACCAGATATAAACATATTTATATATTTGTGTCCCTCCCCCGCTCCCTCCAATTCACAAGCCCGATGCACACTCTACACGCAGGCCACTCTGACCTCTGACCCCGTGTTCCATGTGGCAGGAGGGCCCCACCCCGGGCCAGGTCCCAGGTCATGGCTGCTGGCTGTCTGTGGCGGAAGTCCTTGGTTGTTCCCCCTCCCCCTCCTCCCAGCTCTAACCATTCTGTCCGTCTGTCTCGTCTCGTCCTCGGTTTCAAAGCAATGTCATGAAGGGCTTCCTTCCCATGCCTAAAAGGAAACAATATGTTTTTGGAAAGAGGTGGGTTGGAGTCCGAGTTCTGGGGTGGCTTGGGGCCCTCAGTCTGGGGCATTCGAGGAAGTCTCCGGACTGGCTGTGAGCACAGCCGGTCGGGAGCCTCAGTCACGCTGGAGAGCCTCCCAGGCCCCGGACCTGCTGGCCCTGTTTGGCCGGGACGCCGGGCCAGCCGCGGGGCTGAACCGTATTGTTTCCCTTTGAGGCCCGTCCTGGTCCTCGTCCCCATCCACGGCTCATGCTTTTTGATTTGCACCTTTTTTTGCATGGACATGCCGAGTAGTGGAAGCAGGGTTTTCTGTTCTTTCTGGGCGTCTCTGGTCAAGTCAGACTCTTCTCTTTCAGATCCCGTGTCAGGTTGTTAGGTTCAGGTGTGTCATTGCCCTGTCCCTTGAGTCCTAAAGGGAAGGGCGTGACCGAGGCGTGCAGGGAGACGTAGCCCTGTGAGGAGGCGGCGCCCTGGCCGCAGGGCGGCAGGCAAGGACACCCCGGTCTCTGTGCCTAGGTCGGTGCAAGACGGCAGCCAGAGCGGCCGGGAGAAGCTGGAGCTGGTCCTGTCCAACCTGCAGGCGGACGTCCTGGAGCTGCTGCTGGAGTTCGTGTACACGGGCTCCCTGGTCATCGACTCGGCCAACGCCAAGACCCTGCTGGAGGCGGCCAGCAAGTTCCAGTTCCACACCTTCTGCAAAGTCTGCGTGTCCTTTCTGGGTGAGCCCGGGGAGCACTCTGCCCCCTGGGGGACGTAGGGCGGGTGTGGGGAAAATCCAAACACAGCAAGGATTTGGAGGGGAGGGCTGCGTGAGCACCCCCACTGTGAGCAGCACTGGAGTTTGATGATGGTGATTCAGAGTGCCGTGTGCAAAGACCTTCGACCCTGCGGGCAGAGGGGTCCTCTGCATGACCAGGCAGCACTGTGAGGACAGACGGACGGTGCCACGAGGGTCCTGTGAATGGTCCATCCTCGGGGGCCTGAGTCCTGGCCTCACAGCCCTGTCCTCCCAATGCTGGACAAAGCAGCCACATACTTCCCATCCCTTGAACATGTGTCAGAGCTGCACTGCACCAGATGGCCACCCAGGTCTGGACGTGCAGACTGGGGTTGGTCCCGTGGACACCGAGACCTGCGGTCCAGGGTGGGAATCTGAGTGTCAGGGCTTCCAGCAGGCCCCGCGCCCAGGGCACACACGTAGCCCACAGTCTGGAGCTGCCCTGTGCAGGGGAGAGTGGGGAGAAGGTGGGGTACAGATGAGCCCCAACAATCCGTGGCCTGGGTGTGGAGTGCAGAGAGGGAACTGGGGGCCGAGCCTGGGCCAGGAGCAGTCAGTCAGGGACAGCCAGGAGCCTGAGATGCGACTCTGGGGGAGTAGAGCAATCTGGAAGGGTCAGGACCCACAGCTTCAGTCAGGCTCCCGAAATGTCCTGGGACCCAGGCACTTCCAGGCTAGAATACCCATTAGTGGGGTCTCAGGAGAGCTGTCCAGATGGACCCCAGGTCCAGAGGTCGGCGTGGGGGGTGGGTCATGAGGCTGAGAAGCCCATAGGAGATGGGGGCAGGTGTGTGTGCAGTGTTAGGCTCCCATAACTCTAGAGTAGGAGTCTGTGAACCCACACGTCCCTGTCACACTCGTGGAAGACACCATAAGCCTCTAGCGTGTGACCCCATGGCCCCCAGGCAGCGAGGACGCCCCGCACCTCACAGCCTTCTGCTGAGACTTGCAAGAGCAGACAGAGGCTCTGAGGCATGAGACGGGGCAGGAAAAAACCCAGGCCGTGGGCTCCTGCGGACACTGGACGCTGCAGGCAGGTCCCAAGGAGCTCAGGGAGGGATCCAGGGTGACAGGCAACAGGAACAAGTGGGCCCTGCCCAGGGCTCTTCGGTCAGTGGTCACATGCTCTCATCCCCAGAGAAGCAGCTGACAGCCAGCAACTGCCTGGGGGTACTGGCCATGGCCGAGGCCATGCAGTGCAGTGAGCTCTACCACATGGCCAAGGCCTTCGCACTGCAGATCTTCCCCGAGGTGGCCGCCCAGGAGGAGATCCTCGGCATCTCCAAGGACGACTTCATCGCCTACATCTCCAATGACAGCCTCAACACCAAGGCCGAGGAGCTGGTGTACGAGACCGTCATCAAGTGGATCAAGAAGGACCCTGCCTCCCGTGCACAGGTAAGGCCACGCCCTCCCTTACGGCCCACCCTTCTCGGGCTTCCGTAGGCAGCGTGGGTATGGGGAGGCGGGAACTGCTCCCGTGGGCAGCAGACAGGTGAAGGGAGGGAAGAGAGATGAGAACTCAGTCTGCATGGGCTCCCCAGGGCTGGCATTCCACCTGCAGGGGACTCACGCTGACCAGGAGGCCGCAGGGCCTGGTGGACAGCATCAGGACCCTGCAGGGAGGAGGGTGCCCCAGAGCTCTGGGGAACTCAGTCACTTCAGGAGGAGCCCCACAAACGGTGGTCCACCCCAGGGTTAGCTGCAGCAGGCCGGATCTCCCCGTTGCTTCCTCCCTTTGCCTCTAGCTGCTGGGAGCTCCATGTATCTCTGTCCAGGCTGGGTGAGCGGAAGGGCTACACTCGCAAGCCAAAGACAGACTGAATCATCCATGTCATGCAGTCCCAATGCGAGCCACAAGAGGGGGCTCCATCGGCATGACCTCGGAAGTTTCCTTGTCTCCTTGACCCTGCAGTACGCAGCGGAGCTCCTGGCGGTAGTCCGCCTCCCCTTCATCCACCCCAGCTACCTGCTCAACGTGGTGGACAACGAGGAGCTGATCAAGTCGTCGGAAGCGTGTCGGGACCTGGTTAATGAGGCCAAGCGCTACCACATGCTGCCCCACGCCCGCCAGGAGATGCAGACACCCCGAACCCGGCCCCGCCTCTCAGCAGGTATTGAGGGGCGTGGTCCGAACCCTGCAAATGCAGGCGTTGTGGGGTCAGCCCGACTCTGCGTGGTCCTCCGGAGGCACCAGGTACAAGCACTGAAGTGCCAGGCTGTGTGCCAAGGGTGCCCATCTGCGTCCCTGCAGGTGTGGCTGAAGTCATCGTCCTGGTTGGGGGCCGCCAGATGGTGGGGATGACGCAGCGCTCCCTGGTGGCTGTCACCTGCTGGAACCCACAGAACAACAAGTGGTACCCCTTGGCCTCCCTGCCTTTCTACGACCGTGAGTTCTTCAGCGTAGTGAGTGCTGGGGACAACATCTACCTCTCAGGTGAGGCCCCTCGGGGCTGGCTTGGGGACTGGGCACGGGCTTCCCGAGGGGACCTGTCCGCACTTGTCCCAGCCGAGAAAGGCCAAGGCCCAGGAAGGAGTGTATACGTCAAAGGTGACGCTTCACCTCCGGACCCTGGGGCTGACCCTGGGACTGACCCTGAGGCTGACCCTGGGGCTGGGCCACCTGGCCGTGGGCTCTGCCTCACCTGCCTGTGCTCTGGCCCTCCCATCCTGCTATAGGTGGGATGGAATCGGGGGTGACGCTGGCCGACGTCTGGTGCTACATGTCCCTGCTTGATAACTGGAACCTCGTCTCCAGAATGACGGTCCCCCGCTGCCGGCACAACAGCCTCGTCTACGACGGGAAGATCTACACCCTCGGGGGACTCGGTGTGGCAGGCAACGTGGACCATGTGGAGAGGTAAGGGGGCCAGGGTCACAGCTGGGACAGCCTCTGACATTCCCTGGAAGCCAGCGTCTCACTTCTCCTCCGTCCCAACAACCCCCAGCCAAGACGACTGGAGGCTGGACGTTTGTAGAGTGACAGTCCCAGCCCTTCACACACAACCAGGCGAGAGGACTGGGGAGAGTGAGGTAGGAGGGGGACAGCTGCCCAGTCACTGCCATGGGACACTCTCTTCTTTATCTTTTATTTAAAGATTTTATTTATTTTTAGAGAGGGGAAAGAGAGGGAGAGAAACATCACTGTGTGCTTGCCTCTCACGCGCCCCCTACTAGGGACCTGGCCTGTAACCCAGGCATGTGCCCTGACTAGGAATCCAACCAGCGACCCTTTGGCTTGCAGGCCAGCAATCCATTGAGCCACACCAGCCAGGACCCATGGAACACTCTTGTCTCCACAGCCCATTCAGGTGTCAGGCAAGCCAAAGGCATGAGACCTGGGGGTGGGAAGGCACAGGATGGGCTCACTAGCCTGGCCTGGCAGTCAGAACGCACTGGGGCTGCGAGCACCAGCCCAGAGACTCGCCAAGTTTAGGGCGAGGCTGCACCAATGGCCCGAATGTACACCATGCTGACAGCTAGACTGTTGTGACACACCATGGAATTTCCTTCCTCCCTTCATCCCGCACATACCCGGAAATCTGCTTGTGGCACGGGGAAGGACCACCGCACACAGATCTGGCCAACTGTCTAGAACACTCCAGAAGGGGATGTAAGCCAGCGGGGCCAGAACCTTGAGGATGAGCCTGCCCTCTGCTGGAGGTCCCAGGCCGGCTTCCTTGGGCCATTTGGAATTAGGCATCCCATAGAGGAGTCAGGTGTAGGCAGGTGAGGCAGCAGCAGAAGGGGCGGAGGCTCCGGTGCCATCCTGCCTTCAGGAAAACAGTGCCCCAGAGGGTAACGAGTTGGCCCCGACTTCCAGCCCAGGAGGACACAGCCGAGATCACCGGAGCCCTTTCCCATGACCTTCCCGCACCCTGGTGCACCTCCTGGCCCACAGAAAGAAAGCACATCTCCCTGTGTGACAGCTTGTTGCTTATGGAGTCACACATACCCCTCAATTTGTACTTTTCCCTCCATGGCTAATTGGGCAGTTGACAAATGTGACAGCAAAGATGGCTTCAGAGTGAGACAGGCTTTGGTCTGTGCACCACGGGCTTTTCACTCCCCACGTGGAGCCCAGACAAGGCTCAGTCACGGGTAACTGTCGGGTTGATTTGGAGATGGGGGAAACCCCCGTGAGAGTGTGAGGACGCTAACACTGCCATGGAGCCTGGGCCAGCCCTGAGCTGACAGCCTTCGGCGGGACCCCCCCTGCACGGCCGGCACCCACGCCTCCCCGAAGCACCCACTGCCCCTCATTTGTCACCCAACAATAAACACATGCAACGAGAGACGTTCTCTAGGTAGGAGTAAGTGGAGCTGGATCTGTCATCCTGTCTTGCTTTTGTCAGCTATTTTTAATCTCCTAAGACGCTGATTGCTCATTTTGCAGACTTACACGTGTTGATAGATACAGGGATTTGTTGGAGGATCAAGTACGCCAAGAGGGGGGTGAGCTCCACTCCCCCGGGCCCGGGACAGTTCTCCAAGGCCCTGGGGCAGTTGTCGCGGGCTTTCCATGGGGCTGGGCCCAGAGTGACAGGGCTACCCTGGGACCCAGGAGATGGGGGAGCAGCCCAGAACAACAGGGTGCCATGAGGGGCCCTGAGCCCCTCGTCAACCCTCTGGGGTCTGTCACCTGTCCTTGTGGGAACTGGACGCAGGCTTGAAGAACGCGGGACGGTGGGTATGCAAGTGCGGTAGAGGGCGCAGGGTTCCCAAGGAGCACAGCTGAGCCCTTTGGGCAAGTCAGGTTCTCTGTCACACAGTGGCAATGATGAGAATTCATGGTGACAGGAAGGTTAGGGTAACGGGGACAGACACCAGGGTGCTTTGTTCCCCAGGAAGCACTCATGGTACAAATTGCTCTTATCTTGATAATGAATGAGATATATGATGCATTATAATTATATTGCATTACTGTATTACAGGAACAGAGCAAGATTATGTAATTATAGATTAACACAACAGTGCAATAGACAAACCTGTATCATATCATTATATAAATAACTGGGTCTAATATTTCATAGCAATATATTGCAGTAGCTGTGGTTACTGGGTAAATGATAGTGGAGCGCCTCACTCTGCAGGGTCATTTGCATGTCATTAGCATATCCCTCCCAAGCCGGAAGCTGACAGACTGAGCTGATGGAGGGCTGGGGCTTGGCAATCAGCCACCTGGAATACCAAGCTCTTGGGACATCTGCATGTGGCGGAATGTGCCCTTGTACCCAAAGCCCGACGACTAACGTCGGCACAGTCTTCCACTGCCTCCCAACTCCTTCTGCAGGAGCCCTTTGGCTCTCTGCCCCATCGGCTTAGGGAAAAACAGATGCCTGAACTTCTGACACTGTCGCCTATCAGCATATACCATTCAGCTGCGGCTTAATTCAGTGGAGCCCTGCCGCCCTTTCAGGTGCCTCGGCCTCTCCTCCAACCCTGAGTCTGCAGGAGCTCAGAGCTGGGTCGGTCGCGGCTGTCCCTTCATCCCCTCCCAGAGCCGTCCTCCCGGGTCACTGAACTGTGCCCGTGGTGTGGCTTGTGGGAAGGTTCACAGAACAAGAGGGCCCATGTGCTTCCCAGGGCAGGTGGGCCGGGAGACCCCGGTGTGGTGGTGTGGCCGGCCCACTCGAGGTCCCGCCATGGGTCCAGGGCACTTGGAAAGGCAGCCGACGGGGCGGGGGTGGGCTGAGCTGGGCGGTCCAGAGGGAGTGCTGGTGAGGTGGGTGCACGGGGAACCCCCGGCAGGACGCTGAGAACGGAGCCCCTCCCTCGCTGCCCCAGGAAGAAAGAGCCCGAAGGGCCCAGTGCCTTGACCCATCTGCTTAATCCCGCCTCCTCTTCCTGTCAGTGGCTCCCTGTTCTCAGGCCTGTCCCTGTCTGGTCTGGAACTCACGTTCCTTCACTTCTCCCGGTTCAGGAGAAAGGCCGAGAGGGCTAATGTGGGCCAGGCACTAGGTGGCCTTGAGCGACTCGTCCAAGGGCCCCCAGCCGTGTGACCTCTTGCCAGCAGTGCCCAGGGCAGGAAGCAGAGGGTAACGCCCCCCAGCGTCTGCTGCCGGGGTGGGGACCCCGCTCTCACCCTGGGCTCTGCTTCTCCCCTGGCGTCAGGTACGACACCATCACCAACCAGTGGGAGGCGGTGGCCCCTCTGCCCAAGGCCGTGCACTCCGCTGCAGCCACCGTGTGCGGCGGCAAGATCTACGTGTTCGGTGGCGTGAATGAGGCTGGCAGAGCCGCGGGCGTCCTCCAGTCTTATGTTCCCCAGACCAACACGTGGAGCTTCATCGAGTCCCCGATGATCGGTGAGGACCAGCTGTCTCCTCGGCCCCGGGCTGGCACAGCCTCCACCCCCCTTCATTCCACTCGATCTCAATAGCCCAGCCCAAGCCCAGAAGGTGGGCTCAGCCCAGCGCTTCTGTGAACCCAAGTTTGGGGGCGCGGGGGGCGGCAAACGGCAGCCCAGGTGCAGCTGCGGATCCCACTGCCTGAACAGAGGGAAAGCCTTACCACAGCCCGGTGTCTCCGGGCCCTGTCCTCGGGCCGGTCAGTGACACTGGAGGGCGCCCCAGCTCCCGTCCCCCAGAGGGCCCCAGGGAAAGAGAAGGGGAGAAGGCCGGGAAGAGATGTGCTGACCTGCCTGCCCATTCTTCCCACAGACAACAAGTACGCTCCCGCCGTCACCCTCAACGGCTTCGTGTTCATCCTGGGTGGTGCCTACGCCAGAGCCACTACCATCTACGACCCGGAGAAAGGGAACATTAAGGCAGGCCCGAACATGAATCACTCTCGCCAGTTCTGCAGGTGAGCCGGCTGCAGCCATTCGGCCGAAGTTGGAAAGGAGGAGAGGAGGGAGGGAGGGGTTGGAGCACAAAGAGGGACCACCATTCAGGGGCCAAAGCAAGTCCTAGGCCCAGAGCAGGGACCATGCCAACCACAGGTGTGGATACTAGTGCCAGAGTGTAAAGCACCCAGGGGCAGCCGCTGGCCCAGAAGCCCAGCCCTGTGGCTCCCATGGACCCCACAGAGAAGCAAAGGGCTTCCTACCCGGACGGCTCCAGGGCCTTGGAGGCTGCACCCTCTCTCAGCAGGCAGTGAGGGTGCTGCTGTGAGGTCGTCTCTGCCCAGGACCGCTGGCCCCATCACAGACGGAGGCAGCACCAGCCCAGAGCCGCACCACGCCCTACACGGGACAAGTGGTTTTTCCGAAGCGCTACTGGAGCACCCACTGTTTGCACGGCATAGCTGAAAAAGCTGTGCGCCACTACTGGCCAGTCATGTGACCTTGGACAAGGAACTCCCCCTCTCCGAGGAGGCTCTGTCTCTGAAACAGGCCGTTAGTTGGACGGGACAACTGCTAAGTGCCTGGTAGCAGGGAGGTTCTCCAGTCCTCTGGCCTTAAACTTTCATGCGATGCACTGTAACTGGTGACAGTGTGCAGGGCACCTCTGAGGACACTCCACTGATACAGACAGCTGGCGCTGGAGCAGGGCTTGACGGGAGGACTCCCAGACTTTGTCCGAGACTCAAAGTGGGTGCAGAAAGACTTGGTGCCGGAGGGGAGGTTGGCGCCAGGTCTAGCAAGGAAAGTGGGGGAAGGAGGTGCCCCTAAGGGAGGAATGTGAGGGGCCCAGGGGGCATGGCACAGCTAAGCGAGAAGGCTGGGCCCTTGGGTGTCTGCTAAGAAGCCTAGACCAATGTGTTCTCTTCGAGGCTCAGAACTGCAACAATGGGTGGAGATTTTCAAAGGGTGTCTGTCCAGTTTCAGGGGCTAGCCAAGAAGAAATGGCCACTCACTCAACTGGGTGAGCAAGCGGGGCTAGACACGTACATGGACCTGCGGGATGGGGCGGCTGAAAGGCAGGAAGGGAGGAAATGCAGACAGCAGGGTGGGGGCAGCAGGCGGAGTGCACAGGACCGGCTGAGACGCGGGACCAAGCCCGTGAGTGTGGCACAGGGACCGTGGGGCGACCCTGCAGAGAGCACCCCGCACCCTGGCAGTCACGGGTGGGCAGCAGCACCTGCCACGCTGATCGGGAACCACAGTGGGGAAGCTCTGACTCTGAGCACCTGGGCAAGGGTGGCAATCCCAGCCCAGTGGCCAGTGCTCAAGGGTGACTGATTATCCCGTCTGCTGTTCCCGGCGTGATCGGAGCCGTAGAGAGGGGCCGTACAGGCAGCAGGAAAAGATGAGACTCAGTGAACCGAGCCCACAGCCTGTCCATCGTCCAGCCAGTCTGGCAGGTCCAGGGGCACCCAGTATAAATGTGCCGCCCAC
Source organism: Carollia perspicillata (assembly GCA_004027735.1). Taxonomy (NCBI): domain Eukaryota; kingdom Metazoa; phylum Chordata; class Mammalia; order Chiroptera; family Phyllostomidae; genus Carollia; species Carollia perspicillata. The sequence goes on from PVKM010020618.1 coordinate 14,381, forward strand.
AGCTCCAAGGGCAGTACAACACGGTGCTCTGACTGGCTCTGGAGGGAAGGTGTTTTTCTCATACCAGCTTGGGTCAGAGGGCAGAGAAGAGCAGTGAGATCCCATGTGACTCTGGTAAAAGGAGAGAAGCAGCCTGCATGAGACAGGGTACTGAGGCTCTCTCTCCAGGTCCAAGGGAGAAGTTCAATGGCTAATACTCTTCCCGCTTTCCCTGACAGTGCCGTGGTGCTTGATGGCAAGATTTATGCGACTGGGGGCATTGTCAGCAGTGAGGGCCCAGCGCTGGGCAACATGGAAGCCTATGAGCCCGCCACCAACACATGGACCCTCCTCCCCCACATGCCCTGCCCTGTGTTCAGACATGGCTGCGTTGTGATAAAGAAATATATTCAAAGCGGCTGACATCAGCTGGTCACCCACATGAGACTGTGGACGCGTCCGGTGAGGCCAATGCTTCTCACAACGATCAGTTTTCAGCAACGCCCATAAGAGTTCGACAGACACAATCCAGGAACTCACTGCGCTAAACATTCGAATCCTCTCTACAGTGAATGTAGAAAATCATCCTTGCCTTTGGGGAAACCGGGGCTTAGCGCCCGAGACCGTGCGGGTCCGCGAGCGGGCCCCGGGGCTCCGGCAGAGGGACTTGTTCCGAACGGAGGCGCTCACTCTGCCCGGTGCAATGGAGTCTCACGTATCTTTCAGCTGGGAGAGAGGAGCTGTTCGTCTCCTTCCTGCAGAGCAAGCGCGACCCCTAAGCCACCCTAGGTCAGAGATCCTGTGACAATATTAGGCATCAGGCTCTCTTGGAGTAAGATCAAAGTGTCCTTATCACTTTGATTCCTACTTTTCTTTTTAACCAATCTACACTTCCAGCGGCCGAGGGAAAACAAGGGACAGCGCTGTGGGGCACGAGGTCTAGGTGGCAGCTGGTCGCCACCGGGGCTAGAGAGACCCGGCCACCTGTGCGGGCAGCTGGCGGGCAGCCGGGGGAGCGGTCGGTCCTTCGCAGGTTTTTCTACCGTTTTCGCTGGAGAAGGACAAGATGATCGTGCTAGCTTTCTCTTATCCAATATGAATTATTTAGATTTCCAAGGCATTTTCTTGATAAACAAAAGGCTATTTTTGAGTACCAAGAGGAGGAGGCCACGAGAGGGAGAATGCGGGGAATCCCACAGCTCTTTGTAGGCAGTGCCAGGGTGGGGCATTTGCTCTGATTTTTCTACATGCAGAATAAAGGATCTCTCCTGGGGGGGTGAACACCCCCATTTTATTTTTAGAAAAAGTAACTCCCAGACAGCCGCCATGGAAGCCGTGCCTCCTGGGGGCATTGTCAGAAAAACACTTCTGTTCTAGAAGGAAAGACCCATCCAGCTCCCTCCATGAGGTACAGCTGAGGACCCAGGCCAGGCAGGGAGGGAGGGAGGGAGGACAAATGTCTACAAAGCACAGGAGACTATTTTTGATATTTATAGCTATATATTAAGGCACCTGCCACCAGAGCTCTCAGGATGGGGACAGCCTTGGCAGACGAGCCGTGACAGCCGAGGCCTGCGGGGCACACACAGAGCCGCTCTTCTTCGGCGTGTTGTCCTGAGACGGGGGCCAGGACGGAGGCGGCGACACCGGGGCTCGAGCGCGAGGGGCCTTGCCACCAGTCCCCTGACCCTCAGGCCTCACGCGGTGACCGGTTTCCATTCCAGGGCAAGAAGGGTGCCGCCGCTCCTGCGCTGTTTTGTGGAAGTTGGCACCAAATACGCATCTACCGTTTTTATATCTAGGAACTCAATGTGCTGTCATTTGATGATTAAAAAGGAAAACATTCGCAAGGAGAAAAGGACAGGATACGCCTTCCACCTCTCAGCATTGGATGCCACGAGAAATTCCAGTTCTAGCACTTACGCGTGTGGCTCCCACTTGGACGAGATGCCGAGCTTCGTTATGCAGTTTTTAATATTATTTATTCTTTTAAAAAGTAATAAGCACAAAACTACATACATTGTATGTCATTTAACGTATTTATGTCAAACAGGGTGCAAGTGTGAACCCAAGGACTGGAGCACAAATTCCTAGCTGCCGGGGGCAGGGCTGCGGCAGCATCGGCGAGCGGCTGCCTCCAAAGGAGGTGTTAGCGGTCAGCGGGACTCAGCCCAGGGGACGGCGGGACCGCGCGTCTCTCCTCACGATCACACTGGAGCGAAACTGGCTATTTCTGTGAATGACATAAACAGGGTTCTCTGTAATGGTATTGTACATAGTATATGTTTATTGTTAAGTTCTTGTTATATTATAATAAATATATTTATAGATCTAGGCTCGGAAGTCAACGTGCCGTCTTCGTGGGCCTCCGCCCTCACCCCAGGGAGGCGGACCCCTGCTGTCCCGCACACCTCCGCTGTCTGGGCTCGGTCGCAGACCTCCATGCAGATCTTGATGATTAGAAAGGACAGGACTCCTTAGCAGGGGGATAGACAGAGCTGACAGGAAGCCAAGAGTCAAGGGCAGCTAAAAGTCCCCGTTGGAAGGGACTTGCAAACAGTCTGGAACCGACTCTGAGGGTCTCCCTTTAGGTGTGAGTGCTCTTCTTATGAGACACGTGTGACTGAGGGCTTCCCAGTCCGCTTCCTGCTGGTCTGCCTCCTGCATCAGGGACCCGCGGGGTGGGGAGGCTCTGCCAAAGCCACAGGGCAACTGCAGCTCCTCATCTGAGAAGCACCCCATGCTCCCTCCAGGGCAAACGTCAGGGTGTGGCGCCCACCCTGAGATCCAGATGAGGCGCCCCGCCCCCCCGCCACTGCCACCTTCTGTCACCCCCAGGGCTGTTCTCTGACACGTCACCTAGACAGACTTCGCTAAAGACACCCCCGTGAGGCTGCCCAGGTGAAAATGCAAGCTACCCGACAGGGCTGCGCTGCCTCTTGCAGGGAAACGAGTTCAGGTCGGCAGGAACAGGTAGGTGTGCCTGCATTTCTTAATCCCCACATCTGACCAAGACCCAGGGTCTCTTTGCAAGAGAAGGGTGAGGCGGGGTCGGCGAGAGTGGGGTCCAGCGGAGCCGGCCGAGGCCTTGTGAAGAGGGGGCCAGGGAGCTGCCCAGTGACTCCCTGCACTGGCGTCTGCAGAAACGGCAGCCCTGGGGAACGGAGGGAGGACGGCTGGAGGAGCCCGACTGTGACATCATGACCTGCCCTCAACACCCAGCGGCAGTTTTGTCCGCTCCCTCCTCCACTACTTTATTTCCTTAAATCGAGAGAGACGTGCTCTCGGGGTCCATAACAAGCCTGTGTCCCTTAGACTCAACTCGGGGCGGTAAACAAACTGCATCTCACCATCACAGACACGCGTGGCGGGTCCCTGGAACCGTGGGGAGTCTCTCCTGTGGGACTCAAGGTACGCTCCTCAGACCTGGCGTGGAGGGTGAGCGAGTTAGTTCACTGCGACTGCCACAAATGGGGGGGGGCTCACTGTGGGGGGGGGCATTTTTTCTACACTCATAGCCAAAATAAGAATAAGTCAGGAAAGACATCTGCACTTCCTACCACAAAGAATTAATATCTTTACTAAAGAGCTCGTGTGATTTCAATTAGAAAATGTTAAGTGATTCCAACCATTAAATAGGTCATAAACAGATCCCGCAAAGAGAACACATCGCTAGCAAACACTGCACAAAAAAGTTCAACACTGGTAGTCATTACACAATGAAACGTGAAATAATGAGGTGACATCTCGACCAACTAAATCGGCTTAGCAAAGCTGCAGACAGAGGCTGGGAGGGGACCACGAGGCCCGCTGAGCACAGGTGAAACTCCTGAGTACAGCCGTGCGGGCTTTGCAAACGGGGGACGGCCCTTTTAGGGAGCGGTGTGGCAGGTGCTGGGTAAGGAAAGCCAGGGGAGCACTTGACCCCAGAAGTGCATTGTGGGCGCCCCTAAGGGAATACCGCTGCGACCTCTGCGGGGGGCGGGGAAGAACGGCTGGCTCCCACTTCTTGACACTCACTGTGGCCAGACACCATGCTGCTCACCTAAAGCTCGGGATCCTCGTGACGCTGCGGGACTGGCACGAAAGACGCCCAGCGGTGCGGAAAACGTCAGACAAGGAAGGACGTGAGACCCAGGTCTGCACGTGGCCATGGTCATGTGAGATCTCAGGTGAAGCTACGTAACATGTGGACGTAAAAATGGCGGGTTCACAGCCGTAAACCACTATTAGCTGTACTGATGGGATCGTGGGCCATTTCTCTTCCCTCTCCTCCAAAATGCACACAAGTGAAGACACTACTTTTATGAAAAAGACATACATTTTTCAGTGGGGAATGAGGAGCAGAGAGTAATCTCTCACCTCTAGTCTGAGAAATCATCAAATATTATTTCCTACTTTGGGACCATAAACAATGGAGAAGTTAGGGTTCAGAATAACATAACAAAGAATTACACGGAAGAAAGTGATTTAATGGAAAAAAATACCATAAAAATAAACTATTTAAAAAAAAAGGAAAGGAATGCCAGTAATAAGCATGATGGTTGTTGTTTCTTTTTTAACCTAAAGGCTAGGAGTGGATGGATTATACCTTTCAGTGCATGAAGATTTTTATGGGAAGAAAATGCACATCAGCACGTCTCTGTGTTCTCAGAAGGTCAAGGAAGATGAATAGCACAGAAGCAAGGAGGGAAACTCTAGTTCAACGGGAGGATACAGTGCGGCCACTGAAACTGAAATGAGTGCCCGAGACCCTTGTGCAGGCCATCTCTAATTAACCCTCGGTACAGAGGGACACCAGAGCCACACACACTACATGTTCCCGTCTTCTCAATGGCCCTACAGGGCGCAGGGCAGCATCTTACCCTTTAAGAGGAAACCATGTCAGAAAAGGGCAGTGGTGCAGTCACAGCTATCCCAGGGATGCTCGTGCCCCAGTATCCTCCATACATCACCGCGTTGACCCTCCTACCAACCCAGCAGAGGATGGTGAGCCCCACCGTGCAGCGGGGGCCTGGTGAAGTGGAGACTTGGCCTAGGGCCGGTCAGTATTCAGACCCAGCTCAGCCAGACACCAGGGGCCTGCACTGCATCACACGGCCTCTCCAAGCCTCCCTGCACTGCACAGCTCTTAGGATTCCGAGACCGAGACTCCTTCCGTCTCCCGGACCTGTCTCAGAAGGCTGTCATGAGGACAGTGCTGCCATATGACGGACAGTCAGCTCTGTGTTAGACACCGTCCTCTTCAGAAGCCGTGTTTGAAATGCCTGGTAAGAAACTCAGCAGCACACTGGCTTCCTCCAGCAGAGGGCTTGGCTCTGCCCAGGGAACTCGGCGGACGGAGAGTCCACTCAAGTGTCAGGCCAACCATTGCCACCTCCTTCGAAACTCCTCCTGCGAGCCCTCACCGTGCAATGAGCTCTTAAGAGGTTCCTGTGATTCTTGCCGACCACAGTCCCCGGCCCAGAGAGTAAAGGGGAGAGCACACTGGCCCTTGGCTGCACCAACTTCAGCCCCCAAGGAGACAGAGGTCAAAGAGTTTCCCCAGCATCCTGAGCATGTCCAGCGGTGCGGGGTGGCTCCTGAAAGCACTGACCATCCTGCCATAATCAGTGGAGGGGATCCATTTCCCTCACCCACAGCAGCACTGAAGTTGGCAAACTTCTAAATTCTGCTCATATCACAGATGGAAAATATTTTTGGCCCCTTGTACTTCTATCTGTAAATGTCCTATTATTATTTAATTATGTTTTACTTATGGGACAGATCTCTTTATATCTTGACAACCCTTAATGACCCTTCTCAGTTATATATACGGTAAATATTTTCTCCCGATTTATCATTTGTCTTTTAAACTTTGTCCTTCATTGCAGAGGATCTTAAATTACTATGTCATCAAATCTAGCCTTTGTAGTTCAGAAAGGCTTCCTCTACCCTGAGGATATTGTTAAAAATTCTCTCGTTTAAAAAAAATTCTCTTGTACATATTTATTTTCATCCTATCATTTTTTTCATGTTTACTTCTTAAATCCACTATCCTGAACTGTTTTTGTGCAAGATTTCAAACAAAGCTCTAACATCTGACCCACACGCAGAACACCAACTGACCGGGTTCCTGCCAATGAATCTTTTTTATTTGAGGCGCCAATTTATCCTAAATCATTTCCAAAGATACCAACCTGCTTTCGGTCTATTGATCCATTGGTCTTATCGATTTTCTTTCCTTTTTTATATTAATACAATACATCTTGATATTTCCTGCAGCACGTCTCATCCTGTAATTATTTTTTTAATGTAATTTTTGAAAGCTCCAAAACTCTCTAGGTCATTTTGAGGTATTAACATGTTCTAAGTAAATTTATTTTAAGGTAGGTGTTACATATTCTTTTTGGAGCTTACTCCTGTTGTTTTATAGTTTTAGTTACTAGTGTGAATGGCTGTTTTTGCTCCATTAAAGTTTTTGTTTATGAATAATATATTAAAAAGTTATTGACTTCTCTGTTTAAAAAAAAAAAGAAAGAAATAGGTCAAGGAACAAACTCAAAGAAGAACCCAACGCCAAGAACGCTGACTTTTCCACGGATAGCAGAAATAAGATCATCCAAAAATCTGTGTTCACCTTCCCAAATTTCTAACCCATGTGCTCCGTTCCCCCCTAGCATTTCGCAGGTCACTCGGGTGTCTTTCTTTCTGAGGTGAGGACTCAGCCGGTGAGTGGCCTACCCTGGGCGAGCAGACTACGCCGCCTGCTGGCGGGGGGCAGGTCCCTCCCTCTGAGACCGCTGAGAAGCCGGGACCATCACCCAAACTCTACCGGCAGCGTAGGAGTATTTTCGGTTACGGCAAGGGGAAGGGTGAGGTCCCAGCTTTGGGCGCGCATTGGCCGCCCCTGCAGCCTACAGATGCCTGAAGACTTTACTGTGCGCACAGACTTCCTTCAACCCGGGGGAGCCGGCCAGGGTTCAGTGCACACCCGTGCCTCCAGGGAGGCAGTCACAGCCCTTCTTCCTGAGAGCCTCAGCCCTGGGACTTTGCATCCCTGTTGGTAAAACCCCGTCCTGTCCTCGAGGCTAGTCAGCTCACCTCCTCCGTTCTCTGCCTTTGACCTCCGCTGCCTTATTTCAGCCCATGTCACTCACTTCCCACCCGGGTTGTCGCCACTGCCTCTTGCTTAGGGTTCTTTTTAGTAAGACTCCTGTGTCTTACTAAAGTAAGTAAGTATGTGACTCCTGCATAGTTAAAGTATGCAGCCCGGTGGGTTTTAGCACATTCACAGGGTTGGGCGGCCATCACCCACCCCTCCCTAATTCCAGGGCACTGTCACCATCTCAGAAAGCTGCCTGCGCCCATGAGCAGCACCCTCCCCCCCCCCCCCCCCCCCCACCAGCACATGGCCAACTCAGATCTATTTTGTGTGTCTGTGGACTTGCCTGCTATGGACATTTCATATAGATGGCATCATACGGTATGTGTGGATTGTAGCTCTGGCTGTCACTTAGCATGCTGTTCTCAAGATTCATGTAGGTTGTAGCATGTATCAGCACTTCATTCCTTTTTATGGCCAAATAGTATCTCACCGAACAGGCGTATAAAGTAGATGTATATAAAAATGGATGCATCGTGACTATCCACTCACCGGTTGATAGGCATTGGGTTACTTCCACTTTGTAGCTGTTAGGAATAATGCTACAATAAACATTTGCATACAAGGCCTTCAGATTAAATACATTTGGGAAATGCTGGGTTTAACACACACATCCAACAATAGTTGCAAAGGTGTGACCTGGCATGGTGTGGAAAGGTCCTTGGGCATTTTGCACTTTATTTAAATTTTGAACAACACGACAATCTTCTGAACAAGTCATCTCCAGCAAAGAGGAGAGAGACCAGTCACTGTCCTGTCAATATTCAAAATTCAAAAACTTTCACATTAATCCCAGCATTTTAATGAAAACACCATAATAAAATGTGAAAATATTCATTTACTATTTGTGATAATAGACAAAGCTACATTGATTCCAGATATAAAATCTTGACTATGTGGAGGGGAAAAAAGATTTTTAATAGAACATCTTTTGCTGTTTTGTTTTTATAGATATATATACACTCAAACAATATGGAAACTAGTATAAAGAAACATTCCAAAGATGTAAAACTAATTTTTTTTGTAGTATGACAAGCAATTATTTCTTTCTTTGCTACAAACTCCATTTTAAACAATGTTATTCAAGACATCTCTTTATTAAACTATGGTAAACTACAGAGCTGCCAGCTTACTGTCTCCATTGAATATGTGAATGTGAGACTCCCTACCACAAATAACCACAAATAACCATTATTTCAGTAACATGTGAAGTATAATGTTACTTGCAGATTGTCACATTTCTTTTTTAAAAACATCTGTTGGCAGAGTCTTGTTAAAATACTTTGCATTAATTAAAGTGCTAAAATAGAAATTTGTAATTAATTTCCAACACTTTCTCGAGGAATGTTGTGCTCTAAGGAAAGTAACTGTATACAATATTTAGAGGTAATGCTATCTCACATCGAAATTAATTTTGCTCTGTTGTCACGATGAGAGTGTAGCTGGCTGTAAACACAAGACTCGGGCCAGTCATGTGTTTTTTATGAAAACCAGTTCCAGAGTTTCCTAAGCCTTTGGTTTTACTTGGGGGTCTTAAGACCCTATGACAATATACAATTGCAGAGTAATGCTTTCTGATTTACTATTTGTTGAGAAGGTGGACATTTCAAAGCATTTAATAACTTATAGGGATCAAATACATTAAACCACATCTGACATTGGAACTTTTTTTAACCTACCTAAGAAATCTTAAACTCCACACTGGGACAAAAGCCTCTCGCCAGGATGTTCACAT
>PVKM010020619.1:0-23260 GCA_004027735.1 Carollia perspicillata
CTTTGTTTAAACGTGTCTTTATTTTGTCCTGATTCACTAGGTTTGCAATTCTATACTGCAAAATATTTTGCATCAACTCTTTTAAGGTACCATTGGATGGCCTTCTGACTTCAATGATTACTGCTATTATCAAGCGTGTTTTCAGAGTAGTGTATTTTAAATATTTTCATTTACATATTATAAATTTAATATGTATGGCTTTCTTTTCTGATATTTTACTAACTTAAAAATTGGAAGATTAATCTTACCGTGCACTCTGTACTCTGCTGAGTAGTGGGAGGACCATGAGGAGAATCCTCACCTAAATCCCCTGCTCCCACTGAGTTCATAAGCATAGAGACATTTTTAGTGTGGTTGCTTTGTATTTTGTCAAAAGAGAACATTTTCCTCTCCTGTCAACACTAGGACAGCCATGTCTGAATCACCCACAGTGGTGCACAATGGTAAGCTCAGAGACTGGTCTCCGTGATGGAGAGCAGAAAAAAATGTTAAAGCCACTTTAGTTGACTGTTGAAAATCTGTAAGAATAAGCTCTAATTGCACAACCTATAAGAAAAGATAAACACTCTTCGAGTTACTGGTCTGAGATGATATTTGGGATCATTAAATAAGAAAAGAAAAATGACATAAATACATTAAAAACTAGAAACAAAAAAATCATAAATTTGGGCATGTCAAGAAAATGGCTTATAAAAAATAGAACCTCATCCAGTTAAACATAATTAAAATACTAATTTCAAAACATCTTAAGAATAATTGTCTGAACCTTCTTAGATTTGGCTATATAAATAAATGATGAAAGTAGTTAAAGGGGCATAATCTCAATGCCCCTTTAATTTTGGGTATTAATCTTGTGGGAATCAATCAAGGGGTATTAAGCTTGTGAAGATAAATACAGAAGTCCAGTATATATTAGGGTCACATATCCATTTTTTCTCACCTTTTTATAATAGTTTGACTATTTAAACTTATGAATCTCCTAGGTTCTTTTTTCTAGGACTCTGTTAATATTTAACCTTATGAATCTTTGTTTAAAGGCATAAGATTGAAGTTCTCAGACAGACTTTTAGCTATTGGAATATCCAAATGGCTCCAAAAGTAATTTTTTAGTGTTATCAACTTATTTGCTCCAATTACCACTAATAACACGATCCCAATGGTGTGGTCTGGATTTTTATTCAATTTAATTTTTTTTAAAAGATGTAAAAACTGACACTTTTACTTTCAAGCCCAATAACTTTTTAGTTAATAATATTCTATTTAAGCTTTGTGGGATGTTTCTTCACGGCAACTACAAACACGTTTCATATGTGATTATTTTGCATGACAAATGTGGATTTCAAGCATAAATATTCTTTTATTTATCATGCTTATATTTTCCTTCACATCTGGAGAAACATGTTAGCAGTTTGGCAAGCATTTGAGCTTTATTCAGTTTTTGAGTTTTCAGTAAAAGCTCCTAGTCCTGACGGTGCAGATCTCCGTGTGGATGCTAAAATGCTAGCTCGGCGATCTTCACATCGCTCTGTGTGTGCCTGTCTCAGTCTCCAACCTGCCTGCAGAGGGGCCTGGTCACCATTGTCAGCTCTCTCTGCATAGAAACCTTACTGTCAGAGAGCAGTGAGACAGGGGGTTAAATTATTAGCCCTGTGCCAGCTACAGTGGATTTGGAGACCTAAAAAGCAGGGGGGCAATGGATTATTTCAATTTTCAAGAATTCTAATATTGATGGTTAGAGGAAATCCATGACAAATAAACATAGGAAATGGACAGGTAAGAGTCAGGTACATTTGCAAAACAAAAATCATCTTGATAGGTGGAGCATGATACAATAGAAATCACTTGTTCTTTTATTAAGGTTGAAGGAGTCAGGCGAGAGACCGCTCAGAATGCATCTCTTTCCCACTGCTACAAACACCGGAGAATCACGAGCATCTGCCATCAGGTGGCAAACCCATATTTCATAATTTAAAGGTTGTCGTTTTGGGAGAATTTCAATGCAGATAATGGTTACAAAAACCCAAGCAAAAATGTCTCTTTCAGTGTCACACTCTGAAAGGTCAATACTAAGACTCACGTGGCTTTTCACAGAGGCACTTAGACATAGTGGTCAAAATAAAGAGAAAATTAAGTTGTCTGAGACATTGGGGAGTTCCGATAATGATTTCTAAGGCTGGCTGAGTTTGAAATGGCCAATATTTTCAACCAACGTTAAGATTCTTATTATTTTCCTAGACCATACTAGCATGGAATTCACCAGACATCACTCTTTTGGGTAAGTTCTCTTAGGTAAGAAAAATCTCACTCAGCCCCAAGGGTCGGCTGTGAACGCTCATTTCAGTCACTATACCGTAATTTATGTTCCCTGGCTTCACTATACTATTTTCCTCTGTAAGACATTGCCAGGTCTTGCTATATTAGCTTGGGGTTCAGAGCCGAAAAAGAAGGTTTAATCTTGCAATTTGTGTGCCGTACTCTCCGAGGAGAAAGTTCCTCACAGCAAGAGAGAATAAAACTCTTTAAGATCCCTCTCTACTTCTGGACAGGGACAGATTAATTGAGTATAATGCTGAGTTAGAGGTGGAAATAAGCCTGAGACAATCTCAGAGGCTTCCTAAGACTGACCTCAATGGGTAATTTTTGTTTCCCCTGCTGAGAGCGGTCTTAAAAGCAAGTCATTTCTTCATGTCTCTTTTCTTTTTTTTATGAGGAATATCATACAGCTTCTGCTACTTTCTAGCCTTTTGACTCATTTGTATTTTCAGTCATGTACAAAAAAAGCCCACACGTATTCTCTCTCGTGCTTTGACACATTTTAATCACCAGTATTGTAACCTATTTCTCACATAGGTACATTAATAAGTGCTTATTTGTATATCTCAGAAGTAATACTTATCTCTGGTGGTGTGAAGGAAAAAGATTGCTTGTGCCTCGAGTCCTTAGCATGGATTTCATTGTTTTTTGTGTGTGTCTGTGTTTTCCATTACTCTTTAGTCCCCTTATACCCATCCCTCCTGCCTACAATCACCATAGTGTTGCCCATGTCCACCTAACATGGATTTTAAACTGAAGAGAACCAGTAATGTCAAAGGCCTGAGTGGGGAGGAAACAATCACTATAGCCTTTCATCTGTCACTGGTCTGCCTGTTTTCACAATGGTATGGTTTTCACAATGGTATGGTATAGCTGTCCAGGCTATGGTAATATTGTACGTTGCAAATGCGAAAGGAAAGCCCAGATCAAGATGTGAATTTCAGACATAGGTTCTTAAACACCTGGTCGAAAGCAAAGCCCAGATCAGTAGGTGCTTAGGGAGTGCATCTGATTCATTAAACAAGGCTTCCCTGTGTACGGAATGAAACCTGTGAATTAGAGTAACATTCCTCTCTGAATCTTTCTTCACAGTCTCTACCATTTGCCATGTTTGGTATTAGGTTTATCACTAAATTGGGCATTGGGTCCACTGGGTCGAGTACCTTTCCTTAACAATATCTAAAGAGAAGCTTTATCTTTAGTTAGCTCTTTGTAAAACTAATAAAACAAAGTCTTGAAATAACCTCAGATTTTGTAATTAACTATAATCAATGTAATACATACTATATATTGTATATATAAAATATGTATAAAATGCATAGAAACCATAGGAAAAATGCAGGATGTTTCTATTCTCAACTCACTTGAGCAGTGTTATTTTGAATTCTTATGTGAGAAAATATTCTGTAAATTGTCTTTTTTTTTTCATGAGAATATATGATTCAGTCTTCCTGTAAAAACAAAAAAAAAGCAAAATTGTGCAAAAAATAAAAATTTACTTCTGTATAGATTTTAATAAATAAGAATAACAATGATATTTAGAATAGGTAAAAATTTATAATTCTGAGGATGCTTTAAGAAGAGCTATGGGTATTCTTCATCACCTAAACAATTTCAGATTTTCTTTCTGAAGTTATCAAATAAATAAATTCTTAAATTCATATTTTAGCAAACTATAAATATCATAAGGTCTTGACCAGAAAAGGGGAGGCTGATTCAAGGAAAAAAATTTGAATTTTCCAACACTCTGGAGTTGAAGTCATGACATAAGATTTCTTTATCCTCAAACTCAATGAGTTTACCATATTTGTTATTCGTGCCTTTAGCACAGTTCACATTTCAATTGCAAACATCTACAAAGAAACAAATTTAGAAAATAATTCTTTAAAGTTTTGAAGAGTCTCCCACCAGAGAAATGACCAGACCTTTTCTTTTTTAAGGGGAGTTTCTAGCAGGCTTTCTCTGAGCCCCGAAGAGTTCACACTGTTATCTGCCCCCAAACTTCTTCCAAATAGTTATTCCAAAAGTCTGTACAGAGAAGACTGCAGGGCCTTTGAATGAAAGTATTTGCCTTACTCATACATCCATGCTTCGAGTTATCAGTTCATCAATGGCCTCTTGCCTGTTCAATAGTTTATAAAATCATTTTTCTCCTGTTCTCCTTATTCAGAGATCTGAAATTCTCTCTTAGAATTTCAATCAAACACTTGAAGACATCCTCTGGGATGCTTCATTTCTCAGTAAAATGCTTTCAAAAGGTGGTGGTTTAAAGTCCTAGCTTTGTCGAAGTTAACTATGTATACAACATTAAAAGCACTGCTTTGGGGTTTCCGGTGGGATCCGCATCCACCACACAAGCAGGTGCAGAGGCAGAGTTGCTGTGAGATAGGAGACATCTCTCCCTGTCGAAGCAACAAAGCTAGGTGTCTGTCACCACCCACCACTGCTTCTCCCCCTGGGCTTCCGATGGCTTGACTTTCATTAACTTGATATTTTGCTTCACAAAAGAACTTTTCTTAGTTTATACGATATTAATGTGTTTGAACTTTTCAAAATATAAGAATTTGTCTTTGATGCCATTTGAGTTCCTCTAACAAATGAAAAGCAGGAGTTGGTCCACTAAATGTACGAGTCTTTCTCTCAGTTGTTACCTGGAGGGAAATGGTATTGCTGTCATTTGTTCCACGACCTGCTACAAGGAATTAGTTCAGGTGTCAGTGATACCACAGCTCATTTCATCACTCGACAGAGGTACCCTTTATCTTGTTCACTCATTTATTTACTTAAGAAATATTTGCTGACTGTTGAAGGTCCTACATAGTGGGTATATAATGATATGGTGGCGGGGGAACCTGTTTGGATTAACCTTATGGATCATATATTCTGATAGGGGAAGAACAAATGGACATTTAAAACTTAATATGATGTCAGATTGTGAACAGTACGACAAAGAAGAATTTGGTTTTTGGTTAAATAAAAAGAAAGTGAACGAGGCACAGTTGACATAGCTGTTTTTAATATCTCCATTTCTCTTTCTGGCTCTCACACACAAGACGGTTTGACTCTTCCAGAGCACACGGGACACTGACACTTCTACAGTTACATATGGTTTGCTCTGTTCAGCTACATGATAGGAAGGTTTTTAGGCTGCCTTATAAAATTATTTGGGATCAGAGAAAATTCAAGTTTTAATAGCATATTAATCACCTCAACCAGATTTTGTTCCCACAAAACAATGCAAACCATCTAATAGCTTTACAGGATGCACAGGCATGAGGTACTTTTGTAGCTTCAGGCTCCTATTGGCAAGTACATTGCAATAAAGACACCAATTCTCCTGTACCCCATTACAAAGGAGAATGAAAGTAATGTAAGAAGGTACATGAAAGAAAAGACAAAAGGTACATAAACATTATTGTATTTGATGTTTATATATCAAATTTATGCCTTGCATATGCTGTAATGTCCATAGTCATACTCATGGTAACAATAAATTTGCCAATGCATGCAGAAGATGAGCATGTCTTATTTAGAGTTGATGAGGCTGGAGTAATTCTGGTTCTGCTGTTCTACTCTCTGTTCAAGGCAGGAGTTAATGGTCCCCCTTCCTTGTAGGAACTGTGAACTCATTCCAGAGGGACTCATGCATGTGCCTGACACTTGCCCCTTGGTTTGGTCAATCCTTGTCCTATGGAGTTCATTTCTTAGGTAACATGTCTTTGACCCCAAAGGCATAAATTCTGTCAATCATATATCTATTGTGCTTGTTATGGATTTATCTTTGCTGTTTGAGAAATCTGTACAATTGGAAATATCAGTTGTGTATAAATAATAAATTTGCTGTTAATAATGCCTTTAGTAGCAGCACAAATTTCTTTTGAGCCTTTATAAGTTCAGTATGAAATTATATATTGAAGATATAATATTCCCAAGCAAGGAAAGTCTTATGAAAACTAAAGCAACTCTGTGTAAAATTTGACCCTGTTTTTATAAAATGGATAATGGCACAAAACACCTTTTTATCTATCTATCTATCTATCTATCTATCTATCTATCTATCTATCTATCAGCTATCAGCTATCTACCTGTCTATCTAATAAATATGCACATGCATTTTATGAGCATGGGAATAAGAAGATAAAAATGCCCAGATTATCAGGTTATGCCTATAGGGGTCACTGATCACATGACAGTATATAGAGAGACTATAAGAATGATGCCCCTGGAGTCTTCAAAGTCAGAAGTGCATTCTTGTTATTTTGTTCAGGAAAAAATTGAACTGCAGAGTGATATGACCAGTATGACTTTGGAAGACAAAAGACTAACCTGAAATGGCTGTATCTTTTCCTTTTCAAACCACCCCAAAAGAGTTACATAAAATAAACTGTTATGACACTCACAGTTTCACAGAGACATTTAGACAAGGCTAAGGTGGATGGCTTATCTCTGTTCTACCCTTGTTGGAGTCCAGCTGGTGAATCTTGAAGGCTGGATCTAAGATCATCTGAAGTCTCATTTGTTCACTGACTGGAGGTCATGCTGATTTCTGGCTTTTTGCTGGGATCTGACTTTTCACTTTTTCTCCATGTGTCTGGGTTTCAAAGACACAGTGCCGAGAGAGAGCGAAAGAGTGAGAACTAGAGAGAGAGGTACCTGGAAGTCATATTGATGCATGATCTAACCTTGGAAGTCAGGTTGGATTACTTCTGCCACATTCTCTTAATGAACAAAGTCACAAATACCTGCCAAGTCTAAGGAGAGAGTAAATTAGAAGCCATCCCTGATGGAGATCAGAAAGGATCTGGAGGAGCATATAGGGTCAGATATACTGCTGTGGTCACTTGAGGGAAAAGCCACTAAGCTACGAATAAACATACCAGTTATTAACCTTCTTTATCTTACATGGGGCTAAAAATATTTGTTCCTTTACTTCTTTGTATTATATGTACAATAAATATAAACTACTTCTTTACAATGTTCAAAGGAAGAATTTTTTAAGAAATAAAAACAATGGGAAATATCAAGAACTAGAAAACACATGTAAATGTTGGCTCAGTGAAAAACAGAAGCCCAGGAGTAAAGTCACCTAGCTGAGTAGAATGCAAGGGTCCCGGAGGGCCTGGATGAGATGTGACACTGAAAAGAGACGAAAATTCCCTGATGAAATTAAAATAACTTAATAGGTGTAGTGAAGAGTAGAATCCACTTTGTAGGACACTGAAACAGTGTGTGCACTTTAGATCCCAAAGTATTGAGAACAATGAAGGAAAGTAGTTTTGGAGTCGAAAGATAGATAATGTAGATTCATGGATGAGAAATTGGTTTCCTTATGGAAGATATTTGAGTAATTACAGCTAAAAAGTAAAGGTTATGTACAATAATCCCTCTGTCTGAAAACAGAGTTGAACTGTGGATGAAAAGCCCTTATCAAATACCCAGAAAAAGGGAGAATTTTACAGTCAAGTATATATGTTGTTACCCTGTTAGCACTGGTGGTGTGTGTTATTATGTATAATTTCAAGAATAAAGAAATACTCTCTGATTTATGTGTTCAGTTGCTCTTATATACAAGGCAGGAACCCCATTATAGAAAAGGCAGGAAAGGCATCGGGAGGTTGTTACATTCATGAGAAGCCTGGAAGCTCATTTGAGATTGCAGAGTCAGAGAGGTGGGAAAAAGCAGGAGTGCAAACTAATTTGCATTATTCTAACCATGAAAACAAGGGGATTCCAAAAGTCTAAAAACAAAATTATAACAACAGTAAGAGAAATACTAACATAGCTCTTTCTCTAAATTAATCACTCTTCTAAAAACTTTAACTCCTTAAATCCTCAGCCTCAGCCACGTGGATGGCAGGAGGCTTGTTCATCAGCCACTTAAGAACATGTGACAGTAGTCACTCTTTCTAGTCTTTCTAGAAAACTAGATGAAAGTAGAAGAGCACGGTGAAGCCAAAGTAAGCAAAAGAGAGAAAATAATAAACATGAAAGCTAAATGGAATTAAATTGAAAACAGAAAAGCATGGGAAACAATCAATGAGACAAAACCCTGGTTCTTCGATAATGCTCTGGTTAGACGGCTGGGGGAAAAAGGAGAAAAGCCACAAAGTCCCAATATCAGGAGTAAAGAAGAAAAGGTCATTATAGACTCTACATGTACTAGAATACGAATAAAAAATATTGCAGATGTCTTTATGCTTAAGAGTTTGCCAACTTAGATTAAATGGACAAATTATTTTAAAGAAATAAACTACCAGGCTAATTAAGAAGAAATAAATAAACTGGACTCAGGAATCTTTTAAAGAAATTGAATTTGCAATATAAATGCTTCCAACAAGAGAACCTTAGGGCCAAATGGCTGCAATGGAAAAGTATGCAATTTAATAAAGAAATCATATTAATATTACACAAACTCTCCCAGAGAAAAATAGAAGAGTAAGGTGAAAGAAGGGTGTGATTTGGGACAAAGAGACACAGAAATATGGGAGTTCATACTTTCAATTGTGATTATGGCTTTGTTTGTGGATTCATATACCAAAGCTCATTCGGTTATGTACTTTATATGCCGTTTATGTTTGTTAAACATATGCAAAATATACTATGAACCAAGGAAGGTGCAGAAAAAATTGTGTCCCTTAGTGTGCACGATTGGAATTACAATAATTGTAAAGTTTAACTCTTTTAGCCTATTTACTCCCGAAGTCAGAGTGTAAAAGAAGAGTGTGTGTGCTGGGGAACCAACAAGCAAGGAGCAGGGAAGCAAAGCAAGTGAAGCTGAAGTAAAGGTGTGTCAGTGATCTGACCCCCTCTGTGGGCAGGCAAGCTCAGCTGCGACGTCCGCTCAAGACCCAGGTGACGGGGAGAAGCGGATTGCTAGTCCCCTCATCCCACTCTGCTTTAATACAGGGACGCTCTAGGAGGTGCCACTTCCCTTGCACTTTTGGGTTTGTGCCTGGGTCAAGAGTGACTGAGTGAGCTGCCCGGTGTCCAAGAGAAGGGCAGCAGAGATGCGGCTGGGGAAAATGAGAGACCGTGGAGCGTGGTGGGTGCCTGCAAGAGCTACCGTAAAAAGCTTGTTGGAGCGAATGTGAGACGGAGCCTGGCAGGGGCTCCTATCGTCGTCCTTGGTCTATGATTCATAGTCCTCTTTGATTTCAACTAAGTAACCAGGTGATTTAATGTTGTAATGAGCCAACTGCTCCACTCAGTAACTAGGACATCACCAATAATCGGTAGCTCCTGAGTTGTTTCTAATTTGTCTCACTCCAGCTACTCTACCCAAGTTAACCTCTATCCCTTACTTTAAAAAAGGCATTATTACATATTACTCTGTGCCTCATTTTTGGACCTAACAGAAATATAAACTAGATATTTTCTGGGACTTGGCTTTTTACTCAAATCACATCACTAAGATTTATGTACATGTTGGCATGTCCTTGTCATTCATTCACCTGCATGGTTACTTTCTAATTGTGAGAACGTACTATCATCCATTCTCCTTAATTCACAAGTAAGTCATTTCTAGTTGTTGTTATTATATTTGTGCTGTTATCAACACTCGTGTGTATATTCCCTGGTTCTCATGTGAAAAGTTTTTTCAGAGCCCAGACATGATATTATAGTGTGGTGGAGAATGCAGATATATACAAGATAGTGGCAAATGTTTTTCTGATAACTCAAACTCCAGACACCATTACATGGAGCAGAAAACCACCCAGCTGAGTGCAGTCACCGTGCAGAATAATAATTAATAATTCATCCTGTGGCGGTGAAGTCACGAACTTTGTCACGCACCCACAGCAAACCAAAACGAGAGTATTATTTCTGGAAATCAACCAAATCTTTGAATGACCTGAATTATTCATTTTCTAAAATTTGTATAGCATCTCTTAATTACATCTAAAACAGAAAAAAAGACATTTACAAAACAATTCTAAGAAGATGTGGATGATATTAATTGATAATAGCTATTTAATATTAGTTAATAACTTTCTATTTAATATTAGTTAATAACTTATTCAGAGGCACATTTAAAGCCTTTTTTAGTTTAATAATTAAACAATAATTAATTAAATAAAATACACAATATACAATGAATTTCTACTGGAGAATGTGTCAAATTATAAGACACACTTAAAGGAATCATAGTATGGGTTTGATCATGTCAGTTACAGAAAGAAAGTAAAGTAGAACATAAATAATATCACTTAATATAAATTAAAACACGTAACAGGTAAAGACAACAGATTAAAACACACACATATAAAAGAGAAAAGAAGACTGCCTAGGCAGAGGCAGTACCAGTCAGCTAAGATCAGTGAATATTCAAATAACCCCTCCTGTGACTGACATATTCATATATTACAATTTCAATAGAGCTCAAAATGACATTTCATCATACTCAATATTCCTTCATGGTTAAAACAAACAAAAAGACAAGTAAAAATCACTTAGAAAACTGGAAGTGGAAAGTTTCTTAACATTATAATCATGTCTGTTTATGCAAAGAACCAACATCTTACTTAAGAATTCAATTAGTTATTACTATTAAAGTAAAAATAAGAAAGAATATCAACTGTCCTCTCTATAATTTATCATTTTTCTAATTTTTAGATAACCATACAAAACAAGAAAAACAAATGAAATATGATTTTCCATAAAGATGAAAATAACATGTCACTACTTGTAGGTACTCTGAGATTTCCACCAGAAAACTAAACTAAACTAAACTAAAATAAAAATCCTAAACATAGTCTGAAATAATGTAAAACTCAATCAGGTGCTCTATTATAGAACATAAGTACACAAAATTAAGAGCATTCTTTAGTACAAGATATAACCATTTACGCAAATGTAACAGTTGCCAAAATCCCATTCATAACAGCCACAAAAGTAGAAAATATCTATAAATATATTTAGTAAAACGTGACGTAGGTCCATATAAAGAAAATTTCAAATCTTACCTGAAGACTAAGTATGGTTTAAATAAATAGACATGACATGATTTAAAATATTAAAAATATGCCTCAAAATATTATACAGATTTGTATACAGATATAATTTTTTAATTTAAAAATTAAAGTTTAATTCCAAAAATTAAACTTTAATCCTTATCAAAACCCCCTTTTTTATCATTGCTCATTCAATTACTATACAAGGCAGCTATAAAATATTCAGAAAATAATATTTTAAAAATAAGGATCAATAGCTCCTGGCACTGTATTAGTTATCGGGCAGCATGTAACTGACATGAGAAACGACAGTAGATGGAGCAGAAAGAATTAGTGGAACAAAATCAAAAATACCTTTTCACCGATTTAGTAATTCTACATTGATTTTCTATGTGTTTAAAATCTCATTGGAAAACAGGTTAACTACTTAGAAAAAATAAATTGGGATTATTTTTATAGTGTTCCAAAATAAATTTCAGCTAGAATATATATTTAATGAAACCACTAAGGAACCACAAAGATGAATACATAAATGAAATAAATATAAACAGACACTAGTGTAAGGAGGAAATTCCTAAACCTAAAAGCTAGGGTAAAACAATCTGTGAACATATTTTGATAGAGTTGTCAAGGAAATATTAAATTTCTGAACCTCAAAAAGGACATCATAATAAAAAGTCAACTTCAATATTTTCAGAAAAGAATAGATAAAAGATTAACAAATTCAGTATTTATGGAAAATGTGAAAACTAAAAAGTAAAACACAAAAAGCCTACTGCAGTAAATATTGACTCCAATGGCCTGAGCCCATCCCAACGCACACAGGCAGGTACACACACCTTTCAGAGCTGAAGTCTCTCTTGCTCTTAGGATGATGGTCCCAGGTGAAGAGCCCTTGAGACTCCCAGAAACTTCAAATTGACATTTTGCCCTTGCTCACAGCTCTTTTGTTTGAAAACATGTCCATTCATTTTGGATGATCCTGTATGAAGATTTCAGGAGAAGTCACCATGAATTACCTCATTTATTATGAGAAAAGCAATATGGACAGTATGGAGGGAGGAATGAAGGGAGAGAGAGAGGTTGAGATTAGGTACAGAAAGATACACACACACAGAGAAACTGACTCAGGGAAGTGTCCCAAAACTGTAATTATAGTTTGCTTGAATATGCTCAGGAACAGAATTATAGATAGCTTTTATTATATTTTATACTTTTAATATTTTGCCTACTGAGTAAAATTTTGATGAACAGATATTGCTATCATCATGAGGATAAGAATCAAGTAATGATTCAACTTCATGTACATTATTCTGGTTTTCCTGTGGATACCTGTAATTCTTTTTGTTGCAAAGTGCTAAACCACAAAGTGCCAGGACTTTGAAATCTAGCAGACACAGACAAGAAGTCAGTGACACTCCCATAGATTTCAGAAAAATATATCTATTGCGATGAAAACAACCAATGTAATCTACAACTAAATTTTGCAACTTGAAGTAGTTTGTTTTTGCTTTCAACAGAGGATCAACTTTGTCCAAAAATTCTTATAAAGTATATGTTTTTCTTAGGACATATTATAATATGCTCATGAATATGTCCTCATAAATATTAATATTCGGTTGAGAGGAGTGTAGTGAAGGGGAAAAGACCACTCGACTGAGAATCAAGAGAAATCGTCTCTTTTTCTAGTCTTGTGGTTAACCAGCTGTATAATCTGACTGGATAAGACATTTAACTCATCAGAGATGCAGCTTTAAATACAAAATATGGCAACAAGGTTTAAGGTTTTCCAAACTCACATTTTGGGACAAGACACACACAGGATATGTTTAAGTTAGATTCTTTCACCAATGCAGTTATCTGAGGCAGCTGAACCAAGGGCAACATTTTTTCCCTTCAATTTAAACTAAACATTAGACTTGGTTTGTTTCCCTTCTGTATTGCAAGGGGATGGAAATGAAACTCTACAGTTAAAATGTAACTTGAAAGAATTTATGTGGTTCACTGGGTAATAATTGCAACATTTTTCATGGCCTATTAAAGAGCAATTTCTTTGGTTTTATTGGGCGTTTCAGAATATTTTGGAAGGCTTTTCCTAGTGTATCTTTTCTTTTTAAATTCTCCTTTGAGTGGCATGATATGCCTATATTTCAATGGGGAAAGTGGAACTAACATGATAAAATGAAAATTCCCTCACTATAATTGAAGAAAAAAACTAATTTTCCAATATTCTCGTGGTTCACTATTTTCTTGTAACACATTGATTTATACTTACTCTTCTTGATGCATGAAAGGGACAAAAAGCTGGTTAGCTCATCACTGCTCAGGGTTTAATTAAAATCTATCTTCTGAAATGTATCTGATAATAATATATACATAAACACAGATTTAATTTCTTTTTTCTTGCCTGTTCTAGTATTGCACATCCAACTTGGTTCCCTGCCAGGGACTTTAAGAACTATTACGTCTCTTTAGAGATATCATTTTCGCCTCTGTGAGCTGCATGAATTTCTCAGTCACCAGTGGGGGATGAACGCAGTGGGAGTGAACGTGGTTGAGACGTAGTCTTCACACAGCCGCGCAGTGCTCGGTTGCCAAGATTTGGCCAGTGGGTGGCAGTAGAAGACAACATTTGTAATGATGTCGTGTTGGTCAGCCGCCTGTGTGAGGAGCATATCTTCTTGAACAACTGCAACTGATAAAAATCAACCTTTCCTCTTAATTACTGCTAAGTGAATACCTTCTGATCTTGCAGTCAGATGGTAAGGCTGATTACTGAGCAGGCGGCTAACAGTCCTTGAGAGTCGGAAGTTCCCTGGGTGCCGTGCAGAATGTTTTCATGTACACATGAGGCCTCTCTTGAGTGCGGCAGTACCAGGGCACTGATGCCCACGATTTCAAAGATGAGGACGCTGGAGCTCAGACCGTTTGAACATGCCCCTCGTGAATAGTCTGCCATAACTCGCACACCCACATCTTGACCTGGGCGCAGGGGAAGTAGAAACACATCAGCATATATAAGTACTTCCCTTTTCAGTTAATCCTGGTACCTGTGCTATAGGCTAAGAATAGGATTCTTTGGACCTCACCATGATGTCGTGAAGCAATAACGTGCCCAGCACACAAGAGGAGCTGGCATTTAGAAGCAAGAAAGCTCCAGGCAGCGCAAGGTGATTGCTAAGTGAACTCATCTGGGCTGGGGAGACGGCGGAGTCCACAGGTTAAACAGATGGGGTCCGGCAGTAGACCACCCACCGCCAACAAGAAAACGGTTGCCAAGGGAGAAACATTCATAAAAATGTAAAGGTGATTGGAGTTTTGAAAGGAACTCAAAGGCCTGGAAAAAATATCCCCCACAGAAGCATTTTCCGTCTTCTTTGCAGTTTCCTGAAGTAGAGTTGCTTTGTCACCACACACCGACTCTGAGGAACGCTGCCCTAGATTTCTTCTGAGATCGAAATATCTGTACTGTTGCCAGCATCTTTCCCTTTGTTACCCAGATGAACATGCACTCACACACAAATGGAAGTAACGGGTGCATTACTCTGACACTTGCCTGTCTACAGTGTGCGGGTGCCCCAGACTCTGCTCCCACCTTCACCTCCGCTGTGACCTGTGGACAGTGTCCTTGTGCCTCAGGAAACCCTGCTCAGGGATGGGTTCCACTTGGCCAGCAGGCAAGGAAGAATGCAATTGAGCAAAAAACATGGATTCCGCGGCCTCCTGCAGACTTGTGTGGTGCAGGGAATCAAACTGTGTGTGTCTGTATTTAAATATGGAAGCTGAAATGGACAGTCAGCTCATTGATGTGATAGCTCTAACAGGAGTTTTTAAAAAATCATCTTTATTGGGGTATTTCTGACATACAACTGGCAGCGCCTACTTGAAGTGCTCGGTTTCATACATTTAGACATACGAATGCTTACCTAGCACATCATCATCCCAGTCAGTATGTTGAATTTCTTGGTCACTCCAGAACTTTCATCCTAACGCCTCCCTCCCACTCCCCTTGGTCAGCCTCTGCCTCCGTCAGACGCTGATCTGCTTTCTAACCCTACAGATGAGCTTGCATTTTGTAGAAATGTTTGCAGTTTGGATCTTAGGATATGCACCTTTTTCCTACTTCTCTCACTGAGCAGTAGTTTTTGTTACCCGTCAATGCTGTGGCATGTCTCAGTAGTTCATTCCTTGCCATTTCCTGAGTAGCGTCCAGCTGTATGGACACACCCTGGTTTGTTCAGCCGCTCCTGTCTGGACTTGTTTCTAGTTGTTGGCTAATGCCAATGAAGCTGTTAGGAATATTAACACATGTGAGTTTGCTGGACGTATCTTTTATTTCTGTAGGGTATATATCTATGAGTGGGATAGCTATATAGTATGAAACAAGTGTATTTAACATGAAGCAAACCAAGCTGCTCTTCAAAGTTATTGTATCATTTTTACATTGAGTGCATTTCTGTATGTTTATTTGAGACTCGAGTTCCTTCTTGTGTGGGCAAATATCTCCACTTTGTCACACACTCACTGCACCCATATGCAAATACGTAGTCGTTTACCTCTTGAATTCCGATTAGGTGGAAATGCTTCTCGTGGCTTACTTTATTGCTTTACTTTTCCAAAGCTCTATAATGATCATTTTATCAATTTCTAATTTTATTGAACTACATAAAATTTAAAAATTAGAAATGTATTGAATTTATAGACCAATTAGGTGAAAATCAACAGCTTTTCTTACCATAAATGAGCATAGTAAGGTTCTCATTTTATTTGGGCCTATTTTTATGTCTTTTGCTAACATAATTTCTTGGCCGTTTTCCTAAATAGTTCAATTGTTTTTATTTCTACGGTGAATGAGAATTTGCTTTATTCTATTACAATTTCACAATCATTACTGTTTCACAATATTAATGAAATTATATTTTATTAAATGCAATACATGTGTGTATATATGTGTGAATGTGTGTACATATGTACATAGTCATTTATATAAACTTTCTACTTGATTAGAACCTCCAGCACTAAGTAGAATAGAATCAGTGATAACAGACATTATTGTCTTTTTCCTGTGACCAAAGAAAATGGTTTTGACATTTTATCAAATTATGAGTTTATATTGTAATTTTGTGAAGTAAATATTTTATAATATTAAGAAAAATGCTTTCTATTTCAAATTTAAAACATCATATAATTCTTTATGAAGATTGAAGATTGATTGAAATTTACCAAATAGTTTTCCTGAATTGAGATGTTTTTATCATAATCTTCATTCAATAAATTTCATTAAGTCTTTTTCAAGTTTATGGTACTATTTACCATTAATGTTGTTTTTTGTACATTGAGGCATTTGCTTTGTGAATATTTCATTTAGCATTCTTGTACCTGTGTGACAAGTGAGATTGTTACAGAATTTTTCTTTTTAATATGTCCTCAGTATAGTCTAGGTTATATTAACTTTATAAAGAAGTTATGAAGATCTCTTTTAAACTTTGTTCTCCAAAAGTGTATATAACACAGAAATAATATATTTTTTGCTATTTTACTAATTTCATTTGGGAAGCAGTCTGTACCCTTTTTTTGTGAGGGAAGAAAAGACGATGGAAATTTACTAGCAATCAGATGCATTTAATAGTTTCAGATCTATCAAGTTTTTCTGTGCTTCCTTAACTTAATTTTCTTAAGTTTTATTTTTATAGAAATTAAATAGTTGTCTAAATTTTCCAACTTGTCAGTATAAAATAGTTTGTAATGTCTCATAATTTTACTATCATTTCTATTATTTATGTCACAAATTTCAAATCTAATATTGTTTTATTTTTGCCTCCCTGATTTTCCTAATAAATTTTGAAAAACATTATTTATTTAAATATTTTAACAGATAAGTTTGGGTTTTATTGTTTCTTTAATTATCTTACTTAAATTTTTGCTCTGTATTGTCTTTATCAATGTATATCTGTATAACTGGATTTTTTTTTTCTGGATGACACAGTTGCTCTGAGACTATAATTCCAAATAATTCCTTTATATATAAATTCTCTTCTTTATTTGGATGCTTTCAGAATCTCCTTGTTTATGGAGCTCTACTATTTCACGAGGACATGTCTAGGTGTGAATTTAATGTAATCCATTTTGCCTGTGACAGACTTAGCCTACTGTCCATCATCAGTTCAGCAAAATGCTTCACAGTTACTTCTTTGATTGTTGCCTTTTCTCTATTCTTTCCGATTTCTTCATTTTAGATCTGAATTGTACCTATTTGTACTATTCTCTTTTTTCCTAATCACTCATTCCTATTTTCCATCCTTTAATCTCTTTATTCTGTCCTGGTAGTGTCCTTAATTCTACCTTCTGGTTTATTAATTCTCTCTTTCTTATAAAAAACATTGATTCTTAACTTGTTTATCAAATTATGTATTTTACTTATTATGTGTTAACTTCTAAACAATACATCATTTTTATTGTTTTAATACATTTTTATTTTCATGCTATTTTCTGTTTTTATTTGATTGTTACAATTTTAATTATTCAAAAGCTCTACCCAATTATTCTATTTTTTTAAATGCTTGTGATTCTAAATTGAATAGGGTCTGTGTGTATGTCCAGGCCCTAAAAGAGACCAGAAAGGAATAGTTGCAGTTATTTGATTTTCTTAAATCTTTTTATTGTATTTTTTCCATTACCATTTAGCTCCCTTATATTCCCCACCCCACATTCACCACACTGTTGTCCGTGTCCATGAGTCCTTTTCTCTTTTTGCTCAATCTCTCCACCCCCCACCCTTCCCCCAGCTGCATTTTTTTTGGTTTCAGGGTAACGTACAATGTATTGATATAAAAACCCTATAACATAAAATTTTCATTTTAATTTATAAATCTTCTTAAGATGTTTAATCTACCATTTTTTATATTTTTTCAATTACTATTATATGGAATGGACTGATAAAACTTTCTTTGAAACAATCAGTACTGTTGATTATGTATTTGAATAAATTATCCTAAATATTTAAACTTTATTTTCAGTTTACTATATTAGATTATCTCTTTGAATACTTCAAATTCCTGACAGGGCAAACATACAATCCCAGGAATAGAATAGTCCTGAACAGGAAGATCTAATAAATCTTAACAATATCAAGTTTTTATAAGCATTTCAATACTTTCTAAAATCATATTTAAAATATCTTAATACATTCAGTGGAAATGTATGCTGGCAGCACTTAAACAGAAATCTCTAAAGAGAAAGTGCAGAGCGATGCGGGGCTGCAGTTTTTTGCCGAACCCCCCACCCCCACTGCCAGTGTAGGCAGGGGAGCCACGTTTCCCGGGAGCCCTTGGCCTCCGCTCTTCTGGTCAGTCTACCTGTGAGGCCCACGCTTTTCAGGGCTCTGTGGGATGGCATGGGACGTCCCCACACAGCCTTGCTGCTGCATACTGAGGCATGGCAACGGCTTTTCTGTGATTGGGCTAAAAGCTGAATTAGCTGTGTCCTTCATGGAACACCATATTTAATTGAAACAACAGCTGACAGACGGACTATAATTATGCAGACTTAGGTAAACACTTTGTAGATATTTTCCCCAAAACGCATCAAGTGAGCTTGACACTTCAAGGAAAACAACTGACAGTATTTGTTACTGAGGATAAAATTTGAGTTTTTAAGCATGAGCCTGACAGCTTCTCAATACGTAAAGACTTTTCTGATGAGATTGGTAGTGCTATTAATAATGGCAAATTTTTGACATTTTAAATGAAATGTGTCAAGATTTGGAAGCTCTGTGAAACTCATTGAAGAAATGTTTTCCAAATGCCCAGCGAAGGATGTTACGATATCATAAATGGGTAAAAGAGCCATTCATTCAAAATGTAAAAAAGACCAGTGGGTTTTAATGTAAAAGAGCATGAAAAGTGGATTTATGGTTCAGATTTCACCTGTAAGAATGAGTCCTTGCCTGGTTTTATTAGTCATACAGAGGACTATCCACAATTACAAAAAGCATTACTTAGGTCTCCGTCCATTTCAGTTTTTGTCTTACTTTGTTCTGCCTCGTGGTGGAGGTCTCTCTCAAATATCTGATAGTGCTTAGTTGTCTATGGAATGATCGTATGGTTTATTTCCTCTCCTCCAGGAAACTCAAAACTACAGGAAAGAAATAAAAATCGGCAAGCCCCTTCAGAACAAAGGGAATCAGAAATCAGTGCACATGAGCCATAAACACAACTGTGAGCTGCAGCGTCGGGATGATGAGGTGTCCATAGGCGTGACACTGAGGGGGAAAGAGAGGACTCTTTGAAGTCTTCAGGATGTGTGATGGCCACCTGGGTCAACCCATCAGTTGATCTCACACTGCTCTTCCACATCCCAAGGGTTTATTCTAGAGAGAAATTAAAGAGTCGAGCTCCAGGCTTGTAGGTGATACATGCAGGAGATAGTGAAGCCTGGAAGAAAAAAGGGGAATTGAGTAATTGTTTGCATCTCCACCACACCCCTAAACACAGGTCTATACCCTTGAAGGCAGGGGATGGGGGGATACCACTCAGGAAATACGATCAATGAATAAGTAAAATTTTCAAAGCAAAATATGATTTAAAAAAACAAGAACGAACAATTTTTAAGACAGATTAAATAGTGTTTGGGATATATGCCTCCCTTTTGGAAAGAAAGAGAGTATGTCTTCAGTCACACATGTAATCATTACATGGTATTATTGTTTTTATTTAAAAGTTGAACATTGACTGGATGTATGGATGCTGACTTGACAAAACGGTAGATCATACTCGATCATCTGTGTTTGATAGAGCATCATTACTGTCCCTTTGTGGGCTCCTGTGCAGTGCAGACACGATACTTCTCAGCTTTCTCCTCCAATGAAGCACCTCTCTGAGGTCTAGAAGGTGGGGAGGAAGGATATGCCTTCATTCTCTGTTAGCGTTGGTGGCTGGGAGTGCAGACAAGTGCACGATTCGAAGCGGTTTTCCAGGGCTTCCTTGAGCATCAGCTTCAAAGAGTGGCTGGGAACTTCTCAAAGACTCTTTCAGACAACCTGGGCATCTCTCACTATTCTCTTGAGGACCACACTCTTCGGTGCTTCCGGGTGAGATCCTAAATAATGTCTTCCCTAAGTTCTAAGATAAATCTCCAAAACCCTTTTCCTCCATCACTTCCAGTGGTTGTGTCAACCTCAAATTCTTATATTAAACAACTTCAGAAGAAAGGGGCTTCTCTTTCCCTGACCGTGACCTTACTGATGGTTTCCCAACTCTGTTCGTCCTCATGTGCTATGCGTGTGTTTCTTCCTGTGTTAGTTCCCAGGCTAAGCTGACATTAGGACTCATCTCTATAGTGCTCACTCAATTTGGATCTTCTGGATTCTACCAAACTCCATGGATCTTCTTGATTTTTGATTGGTGGATGTGTTTGTCTTGGGTTCTGTTGCTGTGATTCAGGTCTGGCAAAGTCTGCAGTAAGGGAGGGTGTCTGAGAGATAGAGACATTACAGCCAGTTAAATATGATCCACACACTCTGAAGTATGGGCTTCACTTCTATGTACTTCTAGTCACAGGTATTGCAGGAAGGAAAGACTCAGAGGCACAAGAAAGTAATAGAGTATTAGCTAGGTTAGCATTTATTTGGTCTATTTTTGACTCTTCAAATAATTAGAATCAGTCACAGTTTGTGTCCTATCCTTTAATCATTTAAAATTATTTTTAGACTTACTATTATACCAGTCCTTTAGGCTCTCCTATAGTCCATGATAGTTAATATTATTTTTTATTGTATTTTTTTCCAGGAACAGACACACACAGAGACGCAGCTGTACATATATGCACACACATGTAGCCGCTGAACCAGTGAAACAAATTTAAATAAGTTCAAAACATAATGACAATTTATTGCTATGAGCTTTAGTTTGCTTCACCTAAGAATAATTATACTGCACAACTAAATTGGCATTATCCCATCTAAAATAATTAACAATAAGCTATTAATAGCACCTAATACCAATCTATTATCCCAACCATATTAAAAATAGTTCACTTCCCCATTTGCTACATTAGTGGAGAGATTTTTTGGTTTGGTTTGTTTTGAAATAGAACTACATGGCTGGTTGCCCTATCTCTTCAGTTCCTTTTAACCCAAACATTCTCCAACTTCTCTTTTTTTCTTAATGACATTTAAACACTTGGGTCCAGTGATTCATATATTGATACAATTTACCGCACTTTATTTCTGTATTCTTATTTCTTCATGATTTTGTTTTTCTATCCTTCCATCTCATGCAAATGAGAATTTGGGTCTAGAGTTTTGTCCAATTCATATTAAACTTGTCTTGGTAAACTTGGTTTCATTGGTACTGAGGGATAAAAAATTGTGATGTTTTTATTATGAAAAAAATTAGTGATAAGGTTCAGCATTTTGGCCTTATCATTTAATTAAAGAAATATACTACTAAAGAAGACTCATTGGTTATGGTTCTTTATTCTGAGGACAGTTTTGTCACTGCCTAGTTTGTACTAAATAACACAGGAGATAACATAACATAATTCATAACAATTATGTGAATGGCATGGCTGTGCTATACATATGGCAGTTTCATTCACTGACCAGCAGTGTATCAGAAATACATACTTTTCACCCATACCTCTAGAAAAGCATTTACATGTAGGAATAAAATAATTTACTTAGCCTGCAAGTTATTTCTTTCAATGTGATAAAATAGAAATTAACTGTCAATTTTGCTTGTCTGCCCTCCCATAACTACTTTAATATCATTTTTAAGGACAAGTTCAAAGGTGAATCCCATTGTATTCAATCACTTAATATTTTTTTCACTAGTGAACATATGACAAAGGGATTTTGGTAAAGATGCACTTGCCCCAGTCTCAGTAATCACTGTATCAGCCAAAATGATGCTGCCTGTATTAGCTGGGACATTGCAAGTGACTGTGGGTTTGATGCAGTGTATAGCTGAGCATTAAGAGCTAATGTGCAAAATATTAACAGTAATACCATATTAGACATTTCCGGGTCCGTGCTAAGACTTGCTCTTTTCCCAACTTGCTGTGGGGTTTAAAAGAAACAACATAATATATTCTGTACCTCCTCAGAAGCCCTAAGGAGCCCTCAGATCTCACATTCCTAACCTACAATTGAAGAAAATCAGAGAGGTTGAGGGCAAGGGCCACAGCTGTTCAGCCACAGCAATGTCAGGACATGGCCCAGGGGTTGACAGTGGGTGGGTCCCAGGGCATCTCCTGCCTTACTTGCCTGCACACTCGTATTTGGCCATGCAGATTCCAGGCTGCCCCTGATGCCAGGTGCTTTTTGTCTCCGTGACTCTGAATTTGCTATTGTTTATCTTGGAATGGCTGAACCCCACTCCTCACACTCCAACAGCTTTCCCTGGAGACCCAGTCAAACACTCCACTTTGTGTGAAACTGCCTCTGATTCCCTCCCTGGGGAAGTTGGTGGTCCCACTCCCATAAGCCCATTCTGTACCACATGCTGCTTCTCGCAGGGCCCTGCTCACTACACCATGAAGGGAGTGGCCTCCTGAGTGGGTACTTTTAAGAAGTCTCCTCTTCCTTCAGAGGCAGAGGAGGCCTGGGCTCTGTGGTTGGCGCAAGGTTCCCATGCAACTCATGCCCGAAAGCATCGCTATTGTGAGCTATTGTGAGCTCCCTGTGACGGGGGACCTCATTTCATCTCCCATCCTCCTTTTCATAGGTAATAGACACTAATCATTTTGGCTCCATTCTAATTTACTGCTGTGACTTCCTTAGACTACTCTTACAATCTTTTTATATTCAAAATGAATTCTGGAATAACTAAAATCAACACACCTTTTATTAGCTAATGTTTTAGTGTAAACCAGCATAAACAGATATAACCAGACAGATAAATACATGAATTTTTTAAAAAGTTAGTTTTGATTCTGTTTACTTGCTCTTTTCGAGCCAAGCTAATCACACAGTGAGACTGAACTGTGTCGTTTACAAG
>PVKM010020620.1:0-23230 GCA_004027735.1 Carollia perspicillata
GGCCTTGTGATTCCAGCTGGCTGGGAGACTTGTCTATGAGGCTGCTCATTGTTACTCTGAACACTAAATATCCCAAACTGAATGGTTACTGTGGGTGCAGCAGATGGGAAACTACCACCTGCTAGACACTGGACTGAGCCCTCTACCTATGTTACTTCATTTTATCTGCACAGGTATTCCTGTGGTTGTAGGGAAGCGTATCACTTCTACTTTATTCTGCCAGTTGGGCAGATTAGAGAATCAGAGAGATTAAGTAATTTAACTGCAGTTGCACCACTGGTAAGATTACTCAAGAGTAAAATGACAAGGATGAGACTCGGTGCTTTTGTGGTTCTTCCTGGAGTTCTGCCACACCTGCCAAACCTACTCTCCTTTCCCTTTCCTACAGTGGAGACTGCAAATTGTTTAGTTTTGCTCGACCAAATAGGCCAGGAGAGAGTAGTAGCTAGGGACAGAATAAATGAGGCATCTTGGATCATGAGCAGCTTTGATTTTCCTGCTAAATAATTCAGGTCTTATCCTGCAGGGAATAAGGAGCCACTGAAATATTAAGCAGAAGGACTGACATCACCATTTTTCCAGCAACCCAGTCCAGAGATGTTGGTGGTTCTGTTTTCTCATCTCTTTGATCTCCAATATATCCCTTAGTTTTACGATATGCCAAGGAACCAGTCAGGAGCCTGGGTCTGGCTTCTGGTTCCATCAGCAACCCTGGCCATGTGACTTCGAATATATTTCTCTGAGCCTCCATTTCTTGTTCTGTAAAATGGGGATGATAAAACACCCACCACATAGGTTGCTTATTTTTTCCATTGCTTTCTCTCTCTAGGTCCAGTCTTGAGGACATTACATCAGATTAAAGTGCAGCTCCTGCTGTCCTGAGCTCAGGAGAGCAAATGGGTTTCATTTTATGAGCCAGCTCAGCTCATCTACAGTCTGCCTGAAGCAATGCATCGAGAAGGATGATGAGGCCAGTCCAGAACGGGTGGGTACAAGTGCCATGATGATTAGCAATGTCTGCCACAGGCATGGACAGCAAGGGGCAAGGGCATGTGCTATGTATTTTTCAAGCCTGTTCTAAGTTCTCACTGGTGTACTCATGTTGAAAAACCGTTTTGAAAAACCAGATTGAGCTTCCTAATGTAGCACTTACATTTTTTCAACACTATGCTCAAGAGCTTGAAGTAGCTTATCTCTGCCAACCACATAAAATATATACACTTTGGTCTCCAACAACTCTAAAAATATTTGGGCATAGACTCATTCATTCATTCATTACAAGAAAAACATAACAGATTCGGAAATAATAATAAAGATATCACATAGTCCAGCATCCTCTCTTTCATCTATTATAGTTTTTACCATTGCTATTCTTATTAGGGTTCATTTCTTTCCTTTTCTTGCCTTTTCCAGTCTATGTTTCAGAAATATAACCTATAGAAAGGAAATAAATATAAACTCTAGAAAGGAAAACAAAATCTGGCATCTGCCAGTTCACATTTCTGAAGCTGTCTAACCTGACTAGAAAGATTTCACATCTGTTCTACTTACCTTTTAAAAATCCCCAGGAAAGCAGCCTACCTGGCCAGCTTGGGTCACATGCCCATCTTGGACCAATCACTAGTGCATAAGAAGAGCAAACCCTGACTGGCTGGGTTTAAGTCACATGTTCATCCCTGCAGCCAGAGCAGTGGGTAACGGTGATCCGAGAGAAGAGAAATTCTACTGCAAATCAAGGCAGTGGTAAGAACACTAGAAGTTCTTTCTGCCTTCCTCAACTTCCCAGCCAACTTCATCTCCTACTTGTTCCCGATTCCCTTCATCGCTTGTCTTCCTCTCGTCTTTGCTGCCCTGTTGCTATCCCAGGGAGGGAAATTTGATCTTTTATCCCTAAGGGGTCAGGCAGATTTAGCTGAAACATTCTATGACCAGATAGCTGTGAATTTACCACCAACTGCTGGCAAAAAAAAAAATAATAATTTGATAGCTTAGGGAACTGCCATGAAAATCCTTTTGGAAGAAGGAATTGGACCTGGTAGAAAATTTAGTTGAATGGATGAAGGAAAAAAAGGGCACTTCAAGTTGGAAAGATCTGGAATATTTTAGAAGATTAACAGATAAATCAGTGGAGAGATCTAAAACCAGGATTGGCCAGATAAAAGGACGGCTTCAATGAAACTTTGAATAATCTTTCAGGAACTAGTCAGATCTGACGGCTTCAATGAAACTTTGAATAATCTTTCAGGAACTAGTCAGATCTAAGTGTGAGGCAAGATTGCACATTTACACACCATTCACAATGCCTCAAGCCCCTTTGTCAATTTAACACTGAATAGAACAGAGAGGGCAAATAAGCTTCCCCTCCGAGTCCACTCTGGGACAATGGTAGTGGCTGCTAGCAACACTGTGTGAATAAGGACTCAGAAGTTGTGTTTGCTTGCACAGATTGAGCAGAGATGTGTGACATGGATAGATGGAATAATACAGGGGAGGCTTACTTTATCCTAAAACATCTGTTAATAAACTGTTGTTTTATAGATACTATTGGCTTTTAAAAAAAACTATGATAAATCTACCTGTAAAGTGAATAATCTAATTAACCCATCCCTAAGTATGTGAGTATGGAAAGTGCAATTGAAGTAAAAATGGGGCCCACCTAAAAATGAAAAGTACAAAGATAGAAGAATAGTTTTCAAAACTGAAGGGAAACTTCAAGTGATTAAGTGTGATATCATCCAAAAAATATCAAGGGTGTAGAGAGTAATTTGAGGATGTTTTTGCTTGAGTAGAGCAAGAAGAGAGATGAGGGTAGGGTGGTTAGGACATAGTGACTGCGAAGTTAGTTATTGTGTTGGGCTGCCCTTCAGCAAACAGGCTGATATGCTGATACATTAAATTCACTAGAAGACAAGTCAACAAAAACCAGTTCATTAAATGATAAAATTACCCTCCCTTATCTGTGGGGCATATATTCTAAGACTCCTGTATGTTTGAAATCATGGAGAATACCAAATCTTATATGCTATGTATATATATATATATGTGTGTGTGTGTATGTGTGTATATATGTGCATATATATATATAAATAGATAAATACCTGTGATAAAGTTTAAGCTACTTTTGTTCTTTGGGGCCATTATTGAGTAAACAAATGTTACCTGAACACCGGCACTGTGATACTGTGACAGTTGATCTGATAACCTAGATGGCTAATAAGTTACTAACAGGTGGGCAGCATATATAGCAAGGAGACACTGGACAAAGCAATGATTCATGTCCCAGGTGGAACAGAGCAGGATTGCAAGAAATTTCATCATGCCACTCTGAATGACAAGTGATTTAAAACTTATGAATTGATTACTTCTGGAATTTTCCATTTAATGTTATTAGTCTGTAGTTGACCACAGGTAACTGAATCCATGGACAGTAAATGCAAAGATAAGGAAGAATACTGTAATAAAAATTTCATATTATGGGAAAACTCATTAAAGTCAGTACAACTCAGATGAAGGCCAACTTGTGATACATACATGTTTCAGACACTTAGCATTTCAACATACTCAATGATTTATACATGAAATTATGCAGAAGATGGGGGTAACAAGAGATGGTGGGAGAGAAGGGGAGAGGGAGAGAGCTTATTAATAGGCTATTAGTTCATTGGCTCTCTGAGGATTTCTTAACAGAATGGAGTGAAAGACCACTAAACTGATGATCAAAGAACTTAGTGATCTGGGCTCTGTTTATTTGTAATTTTATAAAATTATACAAGTCATTTTATTTGCCTGAATTTCTCATTTCCTCCTCTGTAATACAGGGGAAAGAATTTTCAGAAATAGCTTCTGATGTCTCTCTGTCCCTTAGACCCAGAATAGATTTGTCAAGACACTCATTCTGTAGTCTGTGAAAAGTCCAAATCTTAAGATTTCTGCAGATTGCCAGGGCCTTGCAACACTCTCATGGGCACTTTGGGTTTCTGTTTTCTGCTCTCACTGTG
Source organism: Carollia perspicillata (assembly GCA_004027735.1). Lineage (NCBI taxonomy): Eukaryota > Metazoa > Chordata > Mammalia > Chiroptera > Phyllostomidae > Carollia > Carollia perspicillata. Next base: position 3,999 of record PVKM010020620.1, read on the forward strand.
CTTTTGTTCTTTTCTCTGTCTCATGCTGTTATTGATTCACATTAGAATTAAAATTGTCCTAACATGAAATACAGCCTTTTTCCTTGACAGCACATATCCAAGCACAATGTTCCTGTAGGACATTATGTGTACAACAGACAGTATTAGTCAGGGTAAACCAAGTAACACTGCAGTAACAAATGACTCCAATATTTCAAGGGTTTAGAAATAACAGGAGCTTGTTTCTCACTCATATGACACATGCATCATGAATTTGGTGGGACAGAGGGACAGAGGCTAGCTTTTCAAAGTCTCTCAAGGACTTAGGAAGAGCCATCATCTTGTATTTCTAGTCACCATGATGCCAGAGGGGAATAAAGACATCTACAAAATCTTGTATCAACAACAAAAATTTTCAGCACCTGTCACTTTCATTTTTAGCTCAGTGGCCAGAACTAGTCACATGGCTCCACTCAAACCACAAGAAGTGCTCAGCAGGAAGAGGAAGCAGAGTATTTGGTGATGAGCTCTAACCATGAGCAAACACTACTTTGTATGGAGGGGTAGAAGGGTTTCCACTGCAGGAACACAAACATCCCAAACTTCAGGCATTGCCACTCTTAGAAGTACGTTCATGCACACACTGCCATATTGCTCAGCTGTTTCCTTTCTTCTTATCCTGATGTGACTTGTTGTACCCCTCTCTATCCCCCTTCCAAGCAAAAGTATTCTCAAATTCCTCTTCTATGCTTATGCAAAGCAGCTCAGCTCTCTGCAACCCTTATCTTCTAACTCAGCTCAAGACTGCTCTTTGTAAGTTTTGAAACTACCATTTGCCAAGGTCTGTTTAAGTTTTTAGCCAACCCGTTTAAGTTTGGATCCAACTTTCTCCCTGTGTTCTCTGAGTGGGGATTTTGGACAACTGGAAAAAGACTGTTAGGTGGATCATTATCCCAGTTAGACAACCAAATGCAGTTGTATATGTGAAAGCAATTTATATTGTTTAAAGTCCTATAGAAATAATACTTACTATTTGGGTAATTTTTTTGGACCTCCTTTTTCTTATTGCAGAAAGAAAATACCAATCCCTGCTCTGATCATCTCACTGTGACCTTGTACAAGAAAATGTTTCGTAAATTTCAAAGCAGGATGCAAGTGCAAGACATGAATATAATTACAGGCAATCAAGACTCCATTGCAGTGAATTCGGAAGTTGTCCCAAATTCTAGGCACTGAGTACTGTTGCTTTCAATTCCATCTGGTTATAGTAAGTAGGCATTTTATGGTCTGATATCAAGTGGAAGTCAAGCTTCCCCACTACTCTGGTTTTGTCTGTCTCTGTGATTTAATAATGCAGTCCATATTGGAGGATGATGTGGTTATGTCAGTTATTAGAGAATTACATTTTTGTGTTCTGCTAAAGGGAAGTAAAGATTAGCTCTGCCAGCTGCACACATAAAACCAGATAGAGGCATACCTCCAAGTCAACCCATTCATCTTTCTCTAGGACATGTCAACATGTGGAATCTATGAAAGATGGCCTGTATTAAAATGTTAAATGCACTTTCTAAATGTAACCGGTGCAGAAACACAATCCTCTTTCTTCATTTGTTTATTTTTGCTTATTGTTTGTTGGCATTATTTTTCCTCAACTGGAAACATGATCCCTTTTCTTCATTTGTTTGTTTTTGCTTATTGTTGGTTGGCATTATTTTTCCTCAACTGGACTATGCTTGTTAAAGCATTATCAGTAAATGGCCAGTTATGAAGCAAACACAAAATATGCATATAAATATTTAATAAGAAATGATAACAGAAATATAGTGTGCATTTGTTGCTCCATTGGAAAGCTATATTCCTTATTCTACAAATTATTCTCCCATAAATATTTCACAAACTTGAAAAAAAAGGTTAGAATAGTGTACCCAGTGCTTGGTGGGTTGAAAACACTTTTCCATTTGCACTATGATGAATTCCAGACATGCTTTCATTGCTGAGGTCTGAAATCCATCTTTTGGTCAGTTTTAGGAGGCAGAGTTATTTCACATTTTGTCATAAAGGACATATAAATAAGAAAATCACCTATTAGCATGCAGGGACTATGGGTTCTTTCTTGGTCAGATGGCAGACCAATGGCCTTGGTACTAGCCAAGATTAAGCAACAAAAGTCTTACTGTGAAAGGTAGTCAGAGACGGAGAGAGAGAGGGAGAGAGAGAGAGAAGAAGAAGAGGGAGGAGGAGGAGGAAAGAAAGGGAGAGAGAAAGGCTTTTTATCCTGGGAGAATGCATCATAAAATCCAGTCTTGCCCTGGCTGGTGTAGTTCAGTGAATTGAGCATGGGCTATGAACCAAAGGGTCACTGGTTTGATTCTCCATCAGGGCAAATGCCTGGATTGCGGGCCAGGTCTACAGTGGTGGCCACATGAGAGGCAACCATACATTAATATTTCTCTCCCTCTCTTCCTCCCTCCCTTCTCCTCTCTCTAAAAATAAATAAATAAAATCTTTTGAAAAATCCAATCTCTTCAGTCTGTGAATTTTGATTTGGAGTGATATATTTTTAGCCAACAAATATTTATTATGTGCCTACTAAGTACTAAGTACCATGCTACGTGCTGAAGATAAAATAGATACCAAGAGGATTATAGTTATTTTTGATATCAGTAAATTTATAGAGTGATTTTATTTCAGTTGATTAACTTTGCACAGAATACAGACTCACTTGAGGGGTTGAATGGTGTTAATACTACAAATTTCCCTTTGATGGAAGGAGAACCAATAAGTCATCCATTGACCATTGTTTATGGTAACCAGGAAGTAGCTAGATGATTCCACAAGCATTCCAAGGAAGACCAGGGTCTAAGATTGATTATGTTGGTGATTCTTTTAGGGTGAGGGGAGCTTATGATCATCAACAAATAGAATTTCTCCACTTAAATTATTTTTAACCCAGATGTGGACTGATTCAAATCTTTTTCTAAAGAGCAGCAAGGTGTTAACAAGGCTGTTTTCCTTGACTACGGCTTGCTTTGGCCATAGACATCATTCTATCTCTTGATAGAGCACCAAGTTGGTGAATGCTGCTGTTAATAGTGACTCCAAGTATTCTGAGACTTGTCATTTGTGTGAGTCCTGTGGAGTGGCTGCACAGACAGCTGGCCTCAAAGACCATAAGAGACATGCATTTAATTGAACAAAAGAGGGCAAAGTCCTATCAAAGTATAAAAATTTCTCTAAGGAACTTTTTCCCCCACACTGAGCTATGTCACTTAGACAACTAAAAAGTGGTCAAAGATTATGCGAGTTCCTGATGAACAATAATGATAATATTATCATTATCACCATCAATAGCAACATAATAATAATGACAAAGAAGTTTATTATGTGCAAGCACTGTAGGTATTATATGATTGTTTGTAAGTAACTTGCCAGGGTCATAACATTAATTGTTAATAAGATTATGACCTAGATTTAGAGTCCATACCTATTCTTTCAATTCACTGACCACATTTTGTACCTCTTCATTACATGGCCACCTTGGAATCATCATTATGATTAATAGTATGCAGTGTGAAGTCAGTCTTCTTGATTTCCCATCTTAGATAATATACTTCTACCTATATGACTTAATTCAAATTATTTAATTTTTCAAAGCCTCAGTTTTCTCATCTGGAAAATAGGGATAGTAAAGATCACAGAGTTACTGTAAAGATAAAATGAAATAATGCTTTCATCCTGTTTTCATGGTGAAATGTCAATGAGTATAGTGATAATGACAGTGATGATTCCATAACACCCAAGATGATTTCTACCCACACCTGTCTTAAGAGCATCTTAAGTTGGTGTAAAGTCTCACAGAATCCCAATAAAAGCTAGATGTTGAATGTGTTTAACTCAATAGTTTATGCAGTAAAGTTTTTTTTAATGTTTTTAACTGAAAATAATTACAAGAACACAGCTATAATTCACTGTCATAGCCTTGAGGAAGCCTCATGCAATTGAAGAAGATACACATAAAACTGTGATAAATTGAAAGCCTATTTGAAATATGTAGTCATAGTGAGCACTTCTTGTTTAATTGCATTCTGCTTACATAACTAAAAGACCCAAATTAAAGCATAATCATATTTCTAATGATTTTGCACTCTTTTCCCCCCTCCAACATAAGGAAGGTGTTAAAATAGTTATGCTTTGGGACTGAGATAACTAATGTATAAATTAAACATACATTTCAGACATTTATTTACATAAATGAAAAAGGAGGCAAAAATTCCCACTACTCGTAGTTTATTCCTTCCTCATGCTTCAAGAGGAAATCCTGCTATGGATTTTTTCCCATGCATAGAAACTAAAAGTTTCTGCCCTGGCTGGTATGGCTCAGTGGATTGAGTGCCAGCCTGCAAACCAAAGGGTTGCTGGCTTGATTCCTAGTCAGGGCACATGCCTGGGTTGTGGGCCAGCCCCGCAGTGGGATGTGCTTGAGAGGCAACCACACACTGATGTTTCTCTCCCTCCCTATCTCCTTCTCTTCCCTTCTCTAAAAATAAATAAACAAAATCTAAAAAAAAAGAAACTTAAAGTTTCTCAAGGATGCACTACCAGGTACATATTTCAAAAGTTTGGGTGGCTTTGAATAGCCTCTGAAAGGCTGAGAATATAGAACACACTCCAGTATATCTAATTATCTTTATGAAATCTCTGAAAATCAATGGCATTATACTCAAAAGCAGCTGCGGCCGGGGAAGTCAAACAGAGAGGAGTGTCACTGAGGTTACTGAGAAGTATGGCTTTCTTCTTAATAGCACTATTTTTATGGAATGTGGAGTTTTTGAATCATCATATTCTGTCAACTCTTTAAGGACCCAAAGAGAATTTAGCTATTTTGGTTGAACAAATCAATTCAATTCTATCTCAGTTTTGGGGGGCACTTGTAATTCTTTAAAGACAAAGAAATCTGGTTTTTAGACACAACTCTACATCTACTACCCAGTAGATAAACTTGCTGGTAGTGATTGTGGCTATCTACCATAACCATTGCTGTCTGTAGGAATATTCCAAGACCTTAATTATTAATTGGGTCTTTCCTGATTCTTAAAAATGTTCCTTTCTCTTCTTGAAGAATACATTGAATATAAATAAGAACTAGCCCTCTAAACAAGAAAATTGTCAAGAATTCATAGAATCTAAAATCCTGAAGAAAATGGGATATTTCATTTTCTAAATTGAGTTTCATAAAGTGTTAAAAGCTAATAGGTAAAGAAACTATCATTCCAGTAAGTGTATTATCACAGAGACAGAGAATAAAACAAAAAGAAAGAAGGAGAGAGATAAGAAGGAGGAGGAGCAGGAGGAGAAGGAGACTGGAGAGAAGCAAAACCACCCCAAGCTATTCATTTGGACAGAAGTGATTTATTCATATATCCAACAATTAGTGCCTACTATGTGCTAGTCACAATGCTAGGTGCTAAATTTGAAATAGTGACCAAATAGGCATGGTCCGGCATTTATATAGCTTGCCATCTGGTGGAAGAATTAGAAAATAATATTAAGACAAAATAAGTGCTATGACAAGGCAATCCAATGGGCCTGTGAAGGTACAAGGACAGGTATTTGACAAGGCCTCCCAGAAAAAGTGATACCCACAATCTTAAGGAACAATGAGATTAACTGTACAAAGTTGTTGTAGAGACACCCATGCTTCAAAAACAAACACATGCATTCACACATTAAAAAGTGATATGTGGTGGGGATATAGGGCAGGAGAGACTAAGCAGGGGCTGTACCTTGAGGGACAATGATAGAATTTTTGGACTCGATCCTAACGTCAGTGGAAGCTGTGGTAGGAACTTCAGCAGGAGGAGCTGTAATCAGCTTCCACTTTAGATTGGTTTTAAAACTTGTCACTCTGGCTGGTATGTGGGGAAGAGATTGATGTGTGCAAGGCTGGAAGAAGGAGGGCCAGTTAGGAGGTGATCATAGCATTCCAGGTATGAGGTCAGAAGAAGAAAAGAAGAATGGAGTGAAAAGATTCAAGAACTTCAGGAGGGGCCAATCTTTACATAGGGGAAATGAGAGGGTGGAAAGAGTCAGGAGTAACTTTCAAACACATAGAATAAAACCTTGATTTCTTCATTAAAAAAATGCTTCCTCAAAGGCTCAGTAGAAACAATGTAGAAAGAAAAATAAAGTCAACTGGTCTACTTGTAAGACTCGGCTTATATGCATGTGTGCACTCATTAATTTATTTTTCCTACATTTAATGAGTGATTTTAGGCAGATGATATTGAGCTTGTACACAATTACATCCAAGTCTACATGAATATGGACCTCTTTATCCCACCCTGGATAGAGGTATAAGTAGAAAAATTATCCTGAATTTTTACTGTCTTTATGAATTTTAATTCATGCCTCTCAAAGTTAGGGCCTTTTATTAGTGACTATAAATCTCAGAGAGACAAGAAATCATGAGATTCTGAAATTGCCTTATAAATTAGTTACTGGTAGTGAAACAGTTGTTTAGTTTGTTGAGAGGCTGTGGTGGGGAGGGATTTTGGTGTTGAAATAATTATTGAACATTACTGAACCAAATAATTACACTGTGCTGTAAAATTACGGTTATGGTAATATTCCTATCGTCATTTGTTTTGTTTCTCCTAATCTAAATTATGATTTTTTTATTGCTTTGCAAAGCTACAATATAACAATAGTCAAACCTGAAATTAAAACCAGTCTGCAAAAGTTATACAAGGTGATCCAGTATGCTCCAATTGCAATTATTCATGGCAAATACTCTCACAAAGCTCTTAAATCCTCATTGTAAAGCTAGCTGGACGTGCACCAACTAAAACCCTAGATATTTAAAGGTATCAGAAGTGAGGTATGACTAGATGGGACAATCAAAATGCAAAGGAGCGATCTGAAAATCCAAGGGGAGTGTCTTGGAATATTTGAACATCAAATTTCTGTTTCCTAACAGTACTGCATCTCAGTAGTGCCAACAGGGCAGAAGGCACTGATCTGTTCAAGCAACCAAAGGGAATGCCAGACTCTCTCCTTCACTGTCTCCCAGGCTGTTAACTGCTTCGTCTGTAAAATTCTGTACAGAACAATATATTCCAGCCAGAATGAACTAATTTCTTAGGACCCTATGAGAGCGGAGAACTGGATGGTCCAACAGCCCTATCATCATCGTCATCATCATCATCATCGTCATCATCATCCTCCTCCTCCTCCAAAAAGAAAGGACATTAGTAAATTATCAATTAAATAATTGTCTAAGTTGTAAGGTTAACTTAGAATGATATGTCCAAATCCAATAGCCTCAGAATGTTGTTTTACTTTGTCCCTTATTGTGTGAATCTTAACGTTAGGGGAAGGAGCCCAGTTAGTGAGATGATAGAAGTAATTCCTGGATTGTTTTTAGTGGGTAGGGTAGCTTCCACATTCAGAATTAATTCACTCCCATTCCTCTGATTTCTATGGACAAGTTGGCTTACGTGTCCTCAAAACCTACCAGAATTAAGTACTACACAGCTGGTACTGTTTAGAACTTTATCCATTCCTAATTATTCAAAATGGGACCCTAAAGGTTCATATGTTTCTGAAAATTTGATTAACGTATGTTCTAGAGTTTGTTTTGAGAATTGTGAAGCCCAAGGGTATAGGGAAGGGGTTGGATAGAGGTAGGCAAAGGGGTGGAAAATGGGGGACATCTGTAACAGTGTCAACAAGTTTTTAAAAAATCCTAATCTTAAGAAACAGAATTAAGATAAAAATTCCAATAATTGTTTTTTTTTTTCTGCTTTTCTCTATTCCCCAGTTCCCTGTGGACAAAACTCCACATTGATCACATTATCTTATATGGACCAATATAGGCCAGCAAGTTTGGTTCCTAGAAAGCCATCTTTTTGGCTTGCGAACAGCTTCTTCTTGCTGTGTCGTCCTCACATGGCAGAGAGAAAAAGTTCTGGTCTCTCTTCACCTCCCAATAATAGCACAAATCCCCTCATGTCTCACCACCTTCATGATCTCATCTAAATCTAAGTACTTCCTAAAGGCCCACTTCCAAAATAATCATATTGGAGGTTTCAACATAAGAATTGGGGGTGGGCACAAATATTCAGTCTGTAACTGAAGGACACTGGAGGTATTCAGTCAATGGCCCTAATGACAGCCACACACAAGCCAAGGCAGACATGTACTTCTGCTCCACTTGCCAATGTAACTTCAGTTTCCCAAGATCAAACATTATTTGATTTAAAAGAAATAACAATCAGAAATCAATGAAGCAAGAGTCTTACTCTCCTATGTTGCCTCGGCACCGTTGCCTATTTGAACACTAACCAGCAACAAGGCTTAGAGAAATGTTCCTGGACCTTCACGGACCCTATACCTGTATCATACTAATCCCTCCTGTCGTATCATCCTCTTAGGTGGATAAACAAGTTCCAGGGCCCACTTCTGCTGAATGGCCAGAAGCTCCTCTGTTTCTGTGATTAAAGGTGGTACCAGAAGGCTGCTAGAATTATCAGGGGGGATTACTCTGTAAGTTATATAAATGTCTAACCACTAGTTTATGATGTACACCTGAAACTAATATAATATTGAATATCAACTGTAATTGGAAAAATAGTGCTAGAGGCTGAAACATAGCAATGCAAGATTTTAATGGGAAAATATATATTAATATTTGCTAATATGAGATGAGTACTTGCTGTTTAACAGATGATTTGATAAGAATTTCACACATATTATCTTATTTTTCTCAATATCCATATAGGGAAAACATTATTCCAATTTTTCAGGTAAGTTAATTGAGATATATAGTAGTGTTAAATAACTTGCAAAATTTCTCAGAAGAAGCAGGTTGGGGAATCAAAATTCAATTGCAAATTTGACTGACCCAAGGTTCTGTATTTTTAATCTTTATATTGTATTACTCTCTTGTTTAAAAGAGCTATTTAGAGCAACCATATAATTTACTTTCCACACTGAAACACTTACGAGTGAAAGGGGACAAGTTAATGATTACATCAGGATAGCGGTATCGGTAGGGCCTATCCATAGGTAATGATACTTTTGGTAATTGACATATAGTGATTGATAAATACATATTGGAAATCTTTCCCTTTATCTCCTTCCTTCTTTTAACCCTCATTAATTTCTCAGAAATGGGAAACTTCCCAGCTAGCAAAAAGGCCTGGATTATGTGGATCACTACAGCGAATAACTGCCTCAAGAGAATGATTCCTTGTACAAAACCACAATCAGGAGCCCATGACATCCAGTCAGAGCCCTTTGCACACCCTTGCCCATCAGAGGGCAGAGGCTCACTTAGCCTGATGTAGCTCCCTGCCTTTGCAAGACTGAGATGGGAATTCACAAAACATCTGCATTTGGTACATCTCCACACTAAAACCTGATTGCTTTGTGGGAAATTCCCTTCGGAATTGTTCCTGCTGGTTAGTATGCAATCATTAAATATAAGCTCATGGTAAGAGCAAGTGATTAAATTTTTTTTTAAAGACTAGATAATACAGACTTTGACTACAGGGTTTTTTTTTGGTAAGTTTAAAACAGTGTGACCTTTTAGATGTTTTCATGAAGCTAATGAGCCTTACGGGCCTGCTTTCTTGTCTTAGTGCTTTGTATGCCAAACATAATGCACACAAAAGTCACAAACTTAGAAATGCCTAGCCTTAACAAAGTCCTTCATGAAAGACAGCTTTTGCAGCATATATTTTCTATTTGACCCAAAGATGCAAATGAAAGATACAAGTAGACATGGAGTTGATGGATAGGGTTTGAATACTTTTTCTCCTTCTTAAATGCAGCAATAATTTCCCATTATCATTAAACAATAATTGATATACAAGTATTTTACTGATGCTTCATCATGTCTTAAAACTTTAAGCCTATCAGCCACATCATCCACAAGACGAAAATTGGTAGAAGCTGGTTTACATTTCATGAAACATTAAAAAGTAATGAGAAGAGACTGAAGTCACAGAGAACCACTAGGAATTAGTAGAGCAAGCCATTTTGCAATATAAATAAAAAATGCATAGTGTTTAGAAAAAGCTGTGGTAAGGAAAAGGAGAAATGAATTATTTTACACAAAAATACTACCTTTTATCTTCTATTTCTATCTTTCTATTTCCATATTTACCCTAAAATATTACATTACCCAACACCACTTCCTCTTTTTTCTGTTTTTTTTTTTAAGATTATATATTTATTTATTTTTAGAGAGGAAGCGGGCGAGGGAGAAAGAGAGAGAGAGAAACATCAATGTGTGGTTGCCTTTCACATGGCCCCCACTGGGGACCCGGCCTGCAACCCAGGCATGTGCCCTGATTAGGAATCGAACCTGCGACCCTTTGGTTTGCAGCCCGCGCTCAATCCATCTGTTTTTTTTTTTTTAAATGCATTCTTTGCTTGATTTAGATATTACTGTAGGAGAGCAAAATGGGTTAGCTTTTTCATGTAATGTGTTAACACTAATTCACTTAGAAGGCAAGAGAATTGTCAGAAATAAATAGGATTGCACACAAGAAAGAGAGAACTTAATTGTACCTGGAAATTTTTAGCCTACAATTGTGATCTATACTGCTAACCAATAAAATAAAACAAACCCATTTGTGAAAAGTGATAAAATAGTAAATATGACACACGATTCAAGATATTAGAATGATCTTATTAAAGAATTAGGCAACACTCTGTTGTCATCACACACCATGAGGAAGAATAATAAATTTTGTAGTCCATAATATCTTGTTAAAGAAATTGCGAAGCACAAAATATTCTCTACAGAACAATATAAATTATATCTCTAGCACCTAACACAATTCCTAAAATATAGCAGCAGATCACTAAGCAAGTATGAAATAAAAATGTTAAAAAAAATGTGTGTATTAGGGTGTATGTGGCTACAAAGAAAAGATCAAAATGATGTACACTAAATATACATAGTTATAATATTAGAATTAACTTTTCTTGTGCTTTTCTGCAGTTTTATATTTCCTACAATGAACACATATCACTTAAGTAATTATTGTAAGTATTTGTAAAACTCATCCCCAACATCAATACTGGAATTGAAGAAGGTTAGACTTTGACTTTAATGTTTTGAATTTATTAGCAAAAATAAAAACCCAAAATTGAGTATTTTATTTATATAACATCATAAAAAATTGGCTCCAAGCAAAAACTTGGAGTTGTGAATGCCTCCCTTTACTGGTTTCAAATCCACCTTTCAGGAAAATTTAATTAAAAAATATAGGTTGAACATAGGCAAAGTTTCTAGGAAGCAACCATTTTTTTAAGGATTTCCTGTACTACCTAACGGTTTTAAAAGCCACCTTGGAATTTTCTGTTTTAAACAAAATGAAATATATGATTTAGATCATTGATTCCCAAATACCCTACTTTGACCCATAAAAACTTGTGATGCTGTATTAAATATATTTTAATCCATGATAAAAAGAGGAGAATAGGGTATTTTAAAACTAAATCTTAATTTTTAATTATTTTCTTTTATTCTGAAATTATATTCTTCCTACTCTTTTGGGCACGACAATGTCATTTCTCTTCTGAAATGTTGGTGATTTTGTAAAATGTCTGAACCTCCTAACATAAAGCCACTAGTCACCCTGTATTTATGATTACTGAATTATTGTTATTTACTAAAATGTCTTCTTGTCTTGAAATCATTGGATTGGATGACTAAAGAGTGAAGTGTCATATCTGCTTTCTTATTTTTGAGCAGGTCTCAAACAAGAAGAGTTATGGTTTTAGAGAAAATTTTAGGAATCAGGTCATTTGAGAAGAAAAATTATGATTTTTTTATGTGATGGTACTGGAATTATAAAAGAATTTTCCTGAAATATCCCCTCTTTCGACCTGCTGAAGAGATTTCTGGCTTTTCTGTCTGTCTTTTTTTTTTTTCTCACCCTCCCTGCCTTCCCTCTCTAACACAGCTTCAGCCTTTGCTAGGGTAATTGCTTAATGGTTTTGCAAGTTATGAACCTAGACACAAGGAGGGGGCACAGAGAGAGAAGAATCCTTGAGGATTCTGTAAGAGAGATAAGAATGAAAAAGTAGAGGGTATGAAAGAAACAAGCAAGAATGGATAACTTTTTAATAAATATTGAAAATAGCAGTAAAGACCTTGGTGTTTCAGTTTGGTCCCTTTCATCATGCACTCTCCCAAGACTAGAGCACCTGGCTCATTACTTCCTTAGGGTTATAATGAGTTCGGGTAAAGAGGGGTGCTAACGTCTCATCTGTGCCTAGGGTCATTTTTAAAAACCAAATTGTTGGTATTTCGATGTCATTCTCTCTGCCTCTTTCTTTGTCTTCATCCAACAAAGAAAATAAAAGGGGTACCCAGAAAGGAGCTGCATCTTTAATAACATTTACACTTGTCTACTCAACGAAGAAGTAATAGCTATAGCTACTTCAACACAACCCCTGCTGAGGTCTACCTGTACAAAGTACATAATGAATGAAGAGGTGGTAGAAGGCAGACCTTCCGTAGGGTTTTCCTTTGTGGGTCTTTTCCAATTTCATTAATGAACTTTGAAGTTTTAATCATGTATTTTTCACAACCAGTGAGTCTTTACTTTCTTGGTTGATCAGGTACATCTCCATAAATCCATCTTGACCATTTGATTTTGATGATTTTCTCTTATCTACATCTAGAAGATGTTTCGTCTTCAACCTGGAGGGTCCTCTCTTCAGGTTGGAAGGTTTCGTGTCATATCCTTCCGTACTCCCAGAACAAACTCAGGCAGACCCTCCTCACTTATCCCCTGGAGTTTGGTCCTCTGCTAACTGGCCTCCTTTCATCTACTCTCCCACAAATAATCTTTTCAACACTCCATTGCCCCCGCCCCCACTAAAGAATAATGTGCCAGACACCTTAGAGAAGGACTTGACAAACCCTTTCAAACACCGACTGGAGACTATTTTTCAACACTGTGATCACTCCCTTTATGCCTCTAGCTTTGTTCATGTTAAACTGCTCCCTAATTCTCATATGTATCCTGTGCATTTTTCATGCTTTTTCATGTTCTGGAATACTAACTCTTTTTTCAGACTGGGAAGCTCTTCATTCTTCAAAGTGCAGGTCAAGTATCACCTCCTACCTGCAGGTTGCCTGTGCAAGACGGAACTGTTTGTTCCCTCTCCTGTGTTTCAGCAGGAGTACTAATAACTCTGTTGTTTTATCTCCCCGTAGCATTGAAGGAAAGAGTGCTTTGTTTTGTTTTTGCTTTTTGTCTCTCTTTCCCTATTTCATCAAAACCCACTCCAGGACCTTGCTGGTCAAGATATGTTTCCATGAACTAGAAGAATTAGCATCACCTGTGAGCTTGCTAAAAGAAAAACTCACAAGACCCACTCTAGACTTACTGAATTACAATCCCTGTTGCGGGGGGGGTGCGCGGGGGGCGCAGGGATCTGTGTCTTCCTAAGATTTCCAGTTTTATGTTCCTGAGCACAGCACACTCAGCAAGCCCTTGGTAAACCTGAAAGGAAAATTAAAAACCACCTTTTTTTTTCTTTTTGGTTGAGTGCATCCTATCTGAGCCTCCCCTGCAGTTCATGGACATGTTCTCATCAAAATTAGTTTTGCCTGCTTTTTCCTGTCAGTATTGACTGGAGCTTACTGAGTTTGCCCGACACATTCCATGATCTTCACCACAGCTCTCATCTGACTTGTCTTCTTATTGCACATTCTAAGCCTGCTCCCTCTGCAGAGCCCCTGCTGGTGCCAAGGAGAACACTTGTTAATGTTAATGACATTTCTGGGCAGGAAGAAAGTGCAGACTAGACAAAAAAAAAAAGGCAGCTGGGGTAGGGGCAGAGGGGAGCCTTGGCAGAAGAGAGGGAGAGTGCATGCATATGAAAACACTTTCACCAAATATTTATAATCAATGTTGTTTTCAAATAGCAGTAGATCTGGAATACACTGGGCATCCCAAAATACATCTGACTTCATCTCACACACCAAAAAATAGAGGAGAGTGCAGACCAAGTTGGTAATACTGTCACAGAAAGACCCAACAGAAGGACTGTTAAGTGGAACAACTTGGTTTAATCTGAAATGAGAGCTTTAGATGCTAACATTGGATCTTTCCAGTTAAAGGGATATGGAGAGTTGAAGCAATTATTCTAGTAATTGAGTGGAGGAGAAAATCATTCCTTTTGGAAAAGAGAGTCATGCCTTTCAATTAGCAGTTTACATTGATCAAAGACATTAGGGAACTGCTTCACTTGCCAAGCTTTTGTCTTGTAGACCAAGATTACTGTACTTTTCAGACTATAAAATGCACCCCCAAACTTGGAAGGAAATAGGGGTCTGTCTTATAGTCTGAATGTAGCTTACCTGGCTCGCTGTGGGAGGGGGGCAGCAGTGGATCGGGGTCACAGGTTATTAAATATTTTACCACATTGTTGCTTCAAAATTTGTTTTCCTATTTCCCCCCTCTAAAACCTAGGTGAGTCTTATGGTCCAGTGCATCTTATAGTCCTAAAAGTACAGTAGTTCGTCCCTTTGGTCACCTGACCCAAACAATCTTGCTGAAATATTGCACTTGAAACGGGCCTTACTTTTATAGAAAATCTTGTGCAAACCTGAACATGATTAGAGTATGGAGATTTAAACAAACAGCAGTCTGAAGCTCCAAAAACAGCACATACATAGCCTCTCAGGTTTACCCTTTGTTTCTTTTGGACTTTATCAGACATATAAAAATATAGAAAATGCTATAGCAAATGCCATATGTACACTCTGCAGCTTTCAACATAAATATGACAACTATAATTGATTCTCTCTCAGTTGCTCTCCCTGGGTGCAATTCTTCCCCCTACTCCCCAAAAGAGGTGGCCACACTGAAGTACTTATCATTCCACAAACACCTCTCTTGTTTTACCATATGCACATACCCTAAGAGAATATATAGTACATTTTATGCTTAAAAACTGTACACAAATGACATCAGATTTCATGTCTCCTTCAGATTACTTTTTGTGGTTGTTTAACACTATAGTGTTGAGATTTATTCATGTGGACACATAGAAATCCAATGTATTAATTGTCACTACAGCATGCTATGCCAAAATTCATTTTGCTACAATTTATTTATTTCCCTATTGATGGGAAATGAATGCTTATTGGGTCGATTGTTCTTTTTCCAACTTTTTGCTCCTCAGCAATAAAATCAATATTTTTATATGTGTCTCTTAGGATGAAATGGCTGAGTCAAAGGTATGTGCATCCTGAAGTTGTCATAGTGTTGTTGAGTTGATCTCTAAAGCAGTTGCATTAATATATATGGCACGTTAGAGTGTTCACTGATGCCACATCTCTGTCAACACAGGTTATTGTCTAACTCTTAGTATTTTCCAGGTTGAAGAGTATGAAATAAATGGTTTTCCAGAGATGAATATTTAGCACCCCAGCAACACACACACACACACAGCTCTACCAGAATTAAGAATATTCAGTAATCGGACATATCAAGTAATATCTTTCTACCAGTAGCATTAAGTGCCTGAAGTTGGGTCTGAAATATAGTGGACATTCAATACATAGTAGCTAAATGAATTAATATGGGCTAATTGCAGATGACTCAGGAAATAAGGCAAAGAAAATATATGCAAGGAACTCAGTGGATTGCCAGCATATGACTATTCTTTGGAAAAGAAAAGAAATATGCAACTCCAAACATTCTTTCTTCACTTACCTCAGTAACATAGCTTGTTCTATCAGGTACCCTTGCGGTTTTAACTCATAGACTTGACAGTCAACGAGCAAAGACCAATGCCACTCCTCAAATTCTGCTCATTCACTATTCAGCTGTCTCAATTCATTAATTTGCTTAATCAGCCCTCATCAATAACACTTCTCTCCATTGCATTTCTCTCACTAAAAGGAAAAGCAAGCTCTGAATGCCCAAAAGTGTGAATTTATTAAAAAAAAAAAAACAAGTGTAGCAGGAAAAAATACTTGTACAATGCCTTTTGGGGAATGAAAATAACTTCATATTAACACATCTGCTATTATCAGAGGTCAAGGCTGGAAGACGTTTTTCTCATTTTGATAATATTGTAGTTGCTTTAAAAAATGAATTAAATGATTACAACATTTAGTTTCTAGCAAATGACAACTCTCTGGAGGTTAAGTATCAACACAAAGACCTTCTCCCATGTTGGAAGATATCTGAAACATATCTGACAAATTGTGGCTCATCTCGATTCAAATTTTACAAGCTGCATAAAAGAGTTACATCTGGGAAATTTGCAGGTCCATCAGCATTATTAGTTCCATACACTTGAACAAGAGTGAGCAGCCTTTCTTAGAACTATTAAGTTTTCAGGTGCACAGACGGCCAACAAAGAAAAGAAATTATGATCCTAGGGTCAGTGTTACCCTGAGTATGGGCTGAAAAATCATAAAATATGTTTCTGTATTTGAGGAGTAGAGAATTGTGTATAGAGTCTTCGACCCTTTATTATAAAAAGATAACAGGTAACAGATCAATGAATGAGGTAAGAACAAATTATACTCAGAAGATGGCATTTTTATGACAAAGAAATGTCATGTTCTCACCAGATAGAGGAATGAATTTATACCTCTGCCGTATTTTTAAAGAAGGAATGAACAGCACTGGTGGTATTGAGCAGTCTTTCATTCCCCCAGCCTCATCCCTGGGCCCTGTACATCAGCGGGTGCACATCACTAGTGCTTGGTTAATCGAACCACACGACGTGAATGTGTCTTTACCTACTTTTGATTAATAGAAAAAATCTTGCTTTTGGAGCTGTAGGAGTTATCAATCGCATGATACTGCAGTCATACCTATGCTTCAGAAATAGCTGTGAGTCTGAATTTTACATGTTGAATTGAGGATTTTATTTCTAACCCCAGAGACAAATGCCACTGCTATAACTTCTGGGTTCCCAGACCTTTCAACTCTGAATAGAATAATCAGAGGGGAGGAGGGAGAGAGATAATAGGGGATAATAAGGGGCATCAAGGAACATGTATGAAGGACACATGAACAAAGCCAAAGGGGGTGGCTTGGAGGGTGGGAGGTGGGGAGGGGTGGGGAGGGGAGTGTGGTGTGATGAAAACAGAGACAAGTGTACTTGAACAACAATAAAAAAAATAAAGTAAATAAAAATAAAAACCTTTCAACAAAATAGAATAAATGCTGTGTTTTTTTTAAACGTGTATCATTCCACACAATTATTGTTCCTCTTTTTGATAGGGACAAATGATGTGTTCTCAAGCTCATATGAAGTCAATGAAATTACCCTTGGGAAACGTTGAATTGTACCCATACAACCTAAGGAAAATAAGAACACAAAAAGTTGTACAAAAGCAGCTTCATGGAACAAGTCTATGACCTCTGCCCTGAAACCAAATTGCTATGTTTAAATCCTTCCTACACAGAAATTACAGAGCTACTACAAATCTACCATTAAAGAAATAAAGAACAAAAATGTAACAGCAAAAAAGAATGCATCCTGAATCCACTCTAGTTTTTCATAGTTGAGATAAAAATCCCAATCCAGATATATTTCCTACCATCCTGACAAGGACACTTATGAATGAGCTGTTTCTTCCTTCAAGCATTAAATCATAATTACAATAATAATTGGGACATTTCTGTCATGTGTTAGACAAAAGCCAGTGAAAAGCTCTGAGCAGGTCCATTCTTGGCACAAACATGTCTGAATCGAGGAGAAAAGCATTTTCTTTCCCATAAACTAGTTCAGAATCTCCCTCTTAATGTTATCTGACCTAAGGAAAACCAGTATCATCTTGATGCTTAAAAATAAAATAAAATAAATGCTTCAAATTCTATGGGATAGGCTCATTAACTGGGGGACTTGACAGGTTGCTAAATGGTAACTCAGAAAGATGAGCTACAAACACACTATAATTAATTACCAAAACAGCCACTGCCTGGGCTAACGCTGGGGCAAGAAAGTGCTGACGGAACAAAATTCGCATTCCACTGCTCTCCCTGCCTCTCCCAATTTACAGGAGAATGGGAAATCATGAACAATTGATACACTCCGTTAGCTGCTATCACAGAGAGTAACTTTCCATGTAGCCTTAGGGGTCTCTTACACAGTTTAACACTGAAAATAAAAGGTAATGTTCTTGGCAAAGAGCTAGGGGGATTAAATTTGGGAGGCTTGAAGCAGCCTTGAATTGTAGTCAATAAAAAAGGAACCAAATAGTAATTTTGTAATTTAACTGTGCTGGTTATGCCCAATGAGCTAGACACTTGTGAAATAAACCATGTAAATAGAAAAATGGCTTAACTCTTTCTGTCGGCACACATTTGCTTTCTCCCATGCTTCCTGGGAGTAGGTTCTCTGATTAAATAAAGATAATGTGATTATTTAGATGCTGCCAATACATCTTTTTAAATTGTTCTTCAGTATTCTTTGGGATTCTCCCCAATAAGATGAGAATATATTTAGAGAGGATCATCGATGTGACGGAACATTGCTCTAGATACGAACATACAGCAGCCAGAATCCCAAGTCAACAAGAACTGGAAGGTCTTTTTAAAATCATGGAATTCTTCACACACACACACACACACACACACACACACACACACACACACATCACTCTACAGAGATTTGTGTCAGGTTTTTTGTAGCAACCACCTCACAAGCAAAATAGATAAGGAAACCAACCAACTAAGAAATGCAACTAACCAGGATTTGAATGAACTATTCAAAAACTAACTCCAGCAGATACTTAAGTTCTATCTTATTTCCTCTCTCCCTCCCTCCCTCCCTTTCTACTTGTTTCTTTCTTTTTTGAGGGCCATTTTGCAGCTGAATTAATATTATCCAAATTGACAGATTTAGGTCAATTAATGGACTGAGAATCAAAATGCTCACAAGGCAAACAGTTATAGGTATTTCTTTTATGGTGTGAGTGGTGTTTGTGACAAATGAATAATTATAAATGCTTCATGATAGTACATTATTGAGATAATCACTTTGCTTTTTAAAGGGAATTTATGAACATGCCCAGTCTCTTGAAGAGTCAGGGGAGTATAAATATTCCTACCCTCCAGACCTGAAACACTCTTTGAGAAATTTCTGTAGGGAAGGTTTTCCTGTCTTACCCAGCTGATATTTCTGTGGGGCAATCAGGACCTTTATATCCTGGGTACAAAAGGCAGTGACTAGTGATGATGCTGTGGTCTCCTCAA
>PVKM010020621.1:0-23234 GCA_004027735.1 Carollia perspicillata
AGTAATGGAGAAGGAGGCTACGTCTTCTATTCCTGTTTGCAGATTCTGGTACTTCGTTATAAGTAAGTAACAATATGCCACATCATGACTCACAGTGAGACTATTCACTCTCAGTCCAAGGTGTCAGGAAATGCCAGGTCCCTTCTCCCAACACACAGACATTCAGCAATCACTGGCCCAGCACCGCCTCCAGGCCAAACCTGGAATGGATGTGGAAATAGCAGGAAGGAACGCAATGGGGCCCCTGACATCTAGTATTTCTCCATCCAGCATGGGAAACAGACACGTAGGTCCCCAGGTATACCCTGGTCCCTGGCACAGTGCCTGGTGCTAAATCATAGCTCAGATCCTGTGGATGGGTGGAGTGGGCACAGGACCTTCTTCACGCGAGATATACTTATTGAGCACCTAGTGTGACCTAGGCATTGTGAATGTAGCACTGAGTGAAACAGACACACACAAAAATCCCTGCCCCTGTTGTGTGGCAATAAACATATAAATACGCAAATATATGGATTTCCAGGAAGTGATCAATGCTACAGAGAAAAATGAAGCAGAGAAGAGAACTAAGAGACACGAGGGCAAGAGGAAATGGGGCTGCAATTTCTAAGAGAGTGGTCCGGAATCCTTGCCGGCAAACACCTGCACGAAGGTGTGTACGAAAGCATGAATGAAGACATGAGCTGGGGCTACCACGACAAAGTACCACAGACTGGGGCTTAAACAACAAAAATTTCTTTCTCAAAATGCTGGAAGGCCGAGAGCAAGATGTCAGCAGGTGTGGTTTCTCCTGAGGCCTCTCTCCTTGCTGTGCTGAGGGTCACTTCTCAGTCTCCTCACGTGCTTGCTTCTCCACTTATGTGTCTGTGCCCTACTCTCCTCTCGTGAGGACACTAGTCACATTGGTTTAGGGCCCACCAAAATGACCTCACTTTACCTCAAGTGTCCCTTTGAAGGCCCCATCTCCAAACACAGGGTGGGGCAAAAGTAGGTTTACAGTTGTGAGTATGCAAAACATAGTTTATTCTTGTATTATCGTTTATTAATTATTGTATTATTTTCCATACAAACAGCTATAAACCTACTTTTGCCCCAGGCTGTACAGTCATTCTGGAGTACCAGGGATTGGGACTGCCAACATATGAATTGAGGGAAGGGGATACAATGCAATCCATAACAGGAAATGTACGAATGAATGAATAAATGAACGAATAAACCCGTCTGCTGCTCTGTTTCTGGGTGGCAGAGTGAAGGGAGTCAGGGGAACAAGAGGACTGAAGAAATAGTGGACAAGGGACAATTAGCCGCATCAGGAGGAAAGCCAGGGACCTGATATGTGTTATTTTTCAAATCTCTCTTGGCCAATTCAAAATGTGTGTTTTTTCAGCTCTAGCTCTTAACTAGTTCCGGAAACAGCTTTATTAACTGCTGGCCCGCAGCAGGACGTGGAAGAGGAAAACCCTGAACTTGGACCCACAAGAGCTGAGTTCTGTATCTGCTTAACCTGTCGGAGCTTCTTTTGCTTAATTTAGAACACGGAGACGAGAATCCTGTCCCTTCACAGAACTGCCAGAGAAGTGAAGTGAGGCAATTAGCAGGCAGATGAGGGCATGTAGAACTAGGGCTTAGTAAAAAGGAAACATATTATACATAAAAACGGAAGTATTACTATGAAGCTTGCAGTGAAAACCACAGTAGAGAGGTTATAGCCGGGGCCTTCCGGCCATTTCAAAAGAAGCTTATTTATGGAACTCCAGTCCGTGTCCTGGTTGTTTCTTCTCACTGCCCCCTCCCCCACCCCCACCCCAGCAATCCTCTGGGGAAGGGCAGGGCTGGGGAGAAGAAAAGCTTATGAAAAGGGGAAGGGAGGTCCATCCCACTGAGGCACAGAGCTGGCTATTGCTGTCTCCTCATGGATTTTTGATCTATACCTATACAGATATTCACTGTACGTAACTTGATGTGTTGGGAGATAAGTTTACACATGGGAAGCCATGATCCCTATCAATGCCATAAACTTATCCATCACGTCCCCAGGTTTCCTCCTGCCCTGTTTGTGTTTCTTCCCTTGTGCGGTAAGAGCACTTAACGTGAGATCCACTGTTGTAGCAAATTTTTAAGTATATAATACAGTTTCATTAGTCACAGGCCCTATATTGCATAGGAAGTCTCCAGAACCTTTTCTGAACAACTGAAATTACACACCCTCTGACCTTCATGTCCCCTCCCCCTTCCCCCAGACCCTGGCGGCCACCATTCTGCTCTTTGCTTCTACATGTCAGATTCCAAGTGAGATCATATAATATTTGACTTTCTGTGTCTGGCTTATTTCACTTCGCTTAATGTCCTCTAGTTCCATTCATGTTGTTACAGATGGCAGAATTTCCTTGTATTTCAAGGCTGAACAATATTTCATTCTACATATATACCACATCTTCTTTATCATCAAGCTTTCTCAATATTGAGACCACATCAGTGGGTACCCTCCTGGCCAGATTCTGTGCTCGGTCCTCCCCACAAAAAAGAAAACAATTCACTGAATCCCCACAACACCCCCTGAGGTTGGTGCTATTATCTGCCCATTTTTCAGATGAAGAAACTGAGGCTCAGAGGAGTTAAATAATGTCCCAGAGTCATATGGCTATTAAGGGGCAGAAGTGAGCCCAAATCAGCCACTCTCAGATTTGACCTACAGCCCCTCACAGTTACACAAAATGCTCAAAGGTGTCCCTGACACTTTGTAGGTGCTCAAGAAATTTAAGATGTCTAAAGTTTCCTGTTTGGATCCCAGTTCTGGCACTTCTCGGCTATGTGACCTTGGACAAGATTAGTACCTTCCCAAAGGGTTAACCTGACTGGCTGTCAGCTCCACTACTGGCAAGTGTGAGGAGGGGGGTTGCTACTTAGCCTCTCTGAGCCGCAGCCCCCTTACTTATGAAGAAGGGGGATACCAACAGCCCATGTCCTGAGTGTGAACCGTGAGCCCAGTGCCTGGCAGCTGTCATTTTACGACAGCATCGTACCTATGCCAACACCCCATTCAAGGCGAGGAAGGAGACCAGATAAAAACATAGCCTGAAAGCGTAAATTTGACATTTTCACACTTTGATCCTTTCAGAACTTAGAACCAAGACAATAATTATCTCGGCTAAAATTGTGCCATTATCCTTTCATTAGAAAACAAGAAATGGTGTGATGCATTGTATTTGCATTTTTGCTTTGGCTGCCCGAAAGCTCAGGGCTAAGTTTAACTCTTATCAACAGTAACTCGATGAACCTGGGCTTGATCTTCCTTGACATGATGCATATTTTAAAATTTCTATTCTATTGACTTTATCATTCCTGTAACATTTATGAAGAGTTAATTTTTTAAAAAGTGTCATGCCAGCTGCTTGAAAAATAGGTGAGGTAAAATGATCAGGACATATGGTGTCATTATAGTTTAAAGCACTGCATTTGAAAATCAAACCATCACTCATTATTTGAATTTTAGATAAAGATAAAAGGCATGCAGATGCCAGAGATTAATTTCAAAGCAGAATTAGTTCACATGAAGCATTCTGAGAAATAAAGTGTGCATCACCCCCAGAGCTGGCCAGTCCTGTCTGTAGGCAGAGGGTGGTCAGCTCTGGGGGTTAACCATGGGAAGTTGTCATGGTGGGAAATCGTACCCACCCCACCATTCTTCTGATGTTTTTTCTGTAAATGCTAACTCTAACATGTCGCTTGTAGACAACGGCATGTTTGTAGGTGAATCCTAGGAACTAACCTCAAAATATACAGACTCTGACCTTCAGGCACCCAGCTGCTGGAGATTTGCTGACCTTCAACCATGGAGCCTGGATGACACGAAGCCGGGATGACTACACCAGGATGATGCTCACTGAAACATCGTTTGCCTTATGGGAATGGACTGTGCCTGTCTGCCCATGGAGAACTTTCCAACCCCCTCCCTTGATCTCTTTGTTCTGTTCCCCTCTGCCTTCTTGTAAAATACCTCTGCTGGCACTGAGATGGGGAGATGGGCTCTGAGACGAGTCTCCCATCTTCCCGGTGGCCTGCACCTGAAAATAAGCCATTCTCCTTTACATCCGCACCCTCCTCTGGAGTAACTGGCTTTCCTGGCGGCAGGCGGCCAGATCTGCTTTCGGTTACATAGGTCCTCTGGGGCCCACCCAGGCTGACGCTCCGACTTCTCAAGTCTTCTCTCTCAGAGGAACTGAGGCCGGCCCCATTTTCCCATGCAGCCAGGGGTTTCCTGTTTATCTTTCCAGATGGTGTGTCCACTTGCACAAGATGTGAAGCCATGAAAGAAGCCAAGATGACAGGAGCTATTTCTGTGAGTCAGTTCTATGTTCAAGCATGCTGGGTGAAGGAAATTGACACTTAAATTTTGGTCATGTTTGCATTGTCTGGAATCTCTGGAAAGAGAAACCGTGTGTGAGAGAGAGTGTTTATGAGTTTATATATAAACATAATATTCTCTCTAAATAGACTGTGACAAGGCTTCTCGTTTTGATGCTGGTGTAATGATCAAAAGATTACAAACGATATAAAGTCAATCAGTGGGAACTGGTAAAATGATGCCCATGGGATGGGAAGGATGCAACCTGTAATCAGGAATGTGGGCACAACCCCTTTGGAAAACAGTCTGGCTGGATCTAGTTAGTCTGAACATACACCTAACCCAGGGTTTCTCACTCTCCATCACTCACAACAAAACGCTCAGTTCTCAGCCTGGTCTACCACGGGCTGTCTCAAGGTCAGCACTAGGGTCGGCACTCAGGGTCGGATGCTCTCTGTGGTGGGGCCGTCCGGTGAGTCGTAGGATATGCGGCAGGGTCCCTGGACCCCACCCTCTACACACCAGTACCATCGCCTCTGCAAGTTGTGACGACCACAGACATCTCCTGACATTGTCATTACGTGGGATAGCATAGTTAATCGGACACACATATATTTAGCCAGGGGAACCAGACACACACACAAAGGAGTAAAAATTATTTATAAAGCCATTTTGACAGGAGGAAGGAAGGGGCAGACAGGGGCTTCTGGGATGAGGGGAACATTCTGTTTCTGGGCTTAAGGAGTCACTGATTTTCCAGGTGTTTTTCACTCTGAAAATTCATCATGCTTTTCATCATGCATTTTTCTATAATTATGTTAAAACTCAGTAAAATGTTTTTTTAAATGAGGCATATCAAGATGAGTTGATATGAAAAGAGCTGTTTGCAATACACATACTAAGTGAAAAAAAATGCATCTTGTGATTCCATTGGTGTGCAAAGGACATCCCAGAGCTCGGGGAGCACATACACTGATGGGAGTGCAAACTCTCAATCACCACAGAGTGCCCCGGCTCTCATTGATAACACCAAAGTTGCCCGCATCCTGCTGCTCAGTATGACTGCAATGTGCTCTAGAGAAACTCCTGCCCATCGCCTACGGGGCTGGGGACAGAAATGCCCACCACAGTGATACTGGGACAGTAGACTGAGGCTCAGAGGGTCTAAGGAACTTGCTGAAGATCACACAGCCTGTGAATCAGAAAACCAACAACTGATCCCAGGGCTTGAGCTCCTAACCACTGTACTGTGTGACGGCTCCCTCTGGTCCCCACAGTAAACCACATCAGGAACAACATGGCCTCATGGCCAGCCTATTGGGCAGGCTCGAATTGCACCCCGTGACAGGTCCATTAGTTCTGCACTTCGATGGGACGTCCATGGGTGAGGTTCGAGGGACTTCCTTGTCCATTCAACTCACCCCTCTTAGCATGGGCCTCCCTCCTGGTCTCTACCAGCATGTGGAGCCCCCAGACCCTGTCCTCCACCATCCCTAGCATGTATCCCAGAGCTCTCCTACTTGCAAGGAAAGAGAGCTGGTGTACCAATCCCCCAGTCCCATCGTCGTTAGCTGAGGGGTGCTCTGGGGCTCTGACTCTCCAGCACTTCCGTCTGGTGCTGCACACAGTTTGAGTGTCCTGCACACAGGCTGAGTGTCCTGCCCACAGCTGGGCAAGAGCCCTCCGGTCTGAGGTGCAGGTGTTCACAGGAGGCAGCCTTCACAGAGAGGGGATGAGGATAGCATCACTGCACACGCTGAGGGTGACTTGTGCAGCAGAGCCCCCAGACCTTATGCAGTAAGTGTGTCTGTCTCCTTTCCAGCCTTGAGTTATACCACAAAATGCCCTCCTTTCATTGCCTCTTCCTTAGGAGGTACCAGCCTCAGGGAAATGAGAGTGCAAAGGAAAAACCTTCTCTCCCTTATTCTGTGGAGTAACCTGGAATGCCCCTCCTCAGTGGGCCTGGCAGCTCTGCCTCCAGTCCCAACCCCATAGAGGAGTGATGACAGAGAGGCCCTGGGCTGGACAGATCAGGGGCTGTGGGCAGAAGCCAGAGGTGGCCCTTGTCTTTGGGAAGAGAGAAGCTGATCACTGATGGAAAAGATCAAAAGCAGCTCCATCCTTTACAGATGCAGGGAACTGCTAACACTTTCAAGAGAGAGATGAAATGGTCCGTGGGCTGAAAAGAGAAGTTGCCTGCAGACAGCTCTTGCTAGAGCCTGAGCTGTCCCCTACTTTCTGTTCTGATTTTGGACTATCCACCAAAAAAGTCAAACTCCTTCCCGCATTGATGAAGATGATGATGGTAACAATAACTTCGACACTCGCTACTGAGACTTGTGAATGTCGCTTTGGTATTTTACATCTAGTAACTGATCTAATCTTCCCTCTTTCCAAAAGCCTAAAAGGGAGGTTCCCTTAACCCAGTTTTGCCATAGAGGAAACTGAGGCTCAGAGGAGGTAGGTCAGGAATCACAAACTCAGAGGCAGGCAGGCGACATAAAGGGGGAAGTCGGTGGATGAAACGTATCAATTATGGTTAGTGAGAACCCTGGGAACTGGAGATGGGAGCTCATGCCCAGGACGAAGGGGACCCTCCTCAGTCCTGTCCCCACCGTGGCCACACGGGAATTTAGGCCCAATGTGGCCAGAGCTTATTTTTCAAGTGAAGACAAAAATTTGTACTTGAATGTGACATCTTCCCATTTTTCTAAGCAGCTAGATCAGTTAGGATCAGGTTCCCTCCTTATCACAAAAAGCCCTGAAAATAACAAGGCTGAGATAGAAGTTATTTCTCTCTCACATAAAAAAGGAGGTGGAGAATCGATATCTCCAAGTATAGTTACATTCTGAGTACTGGGGGTTAAGATTTCAACATACGGCTTTGGGAGGGACGTAATTCAGCCAGTGACACTGTCTGTCCATCTCCCCCACTCACCGGCAAGCTGCATAAGGGTGGAATTCATGTTGGGGCCGTGAAACTCTTGTGTTTATTAAAAATGTGTTGAGTCGACGCGGGTTCGTAAAACCACACAGGTTTCAAGTGTTCAGCTCTGTAACACGTCCTGTGCGTGCTGCGTCCTGCACTCACCGCCCAAAGCCAAGTCTCTCTCCACCACCAAAACCCCCTCTGCCCACTTCTGCCTCCTCCACCCGCTTTCCCGCTGGTCGTCACCACACTCTTGTCTGTGTCTAAGAGTTTTGGTTTTTGTTTTTTGCTTAATCCCTTCATTTTTTCGCCCAGCCCGGAACTCCCACCTCCCCGACCACCCCACCCCTGCCTCCACTGACAGCTGTCAGTCTGTTTCACATTTCTATGAGTCTGTTTCTGTGTTATTTGTTTTGTTCATTAGATTCCACATGTAAGTGAAGTCCTATGGTACTTGTCTTTCTCTGACTGGCTTATTTCATTTAGCATAATGTTCTCTGGGTTTGTCCATAGTGTTGCAATGGATAAGATTTCCTTTTTTTTTTTTTACAGCTGACTAGTATTCCATTGTGTGCATGTATCATAGCTGTTTTATCCACTCATCCACTGATGAGCACTTGGGCTGCTTCCAGATCTTGGCTATTATAAGCAACGCTTAAATGAGCATAGGGGTGCATATATTCTTTTGAATTAGTGTTTCGGGTTTCTTCGGATATATTCCCAGAAGTGGAATTGCTGGGTCATAAGGCTGTTCCATTTTTAATTTTTTGAGGAAATGCCATTCTTTTTTCCACAGTGGCTGCACCATTTTCTGTTTTTAATAGTTGAACACATATATAATTGGTAGAACATATGATATACATGGTTTACTTCATCAGATGTTTAATGATAAGAAAACTATATGTCACTGGCACAGTAAACCAATCATTTTACAGATATTGCTTGGAATGAGGCTGGAGGAAAAAAAAGCAACAGTAAGAAAAAAAGATTAAATACATAAGGTATGCTGATGTAGCGAAGGTCGTGAAGGCGGTACCTCAAGAGCTAGAGTTGGGGAAATAGAGTACCAGGAGCTGGCTCTAAAGGCACATGAACTTCAGCGTCTTTATTAGCTCTCCTGCTCATTGGCTGTATGACCCTAGACAAGTCACTCAGCCTTTCAAAGTCCTGATTTATTTAATGTATTTAATGTACATTCTAAACTCTTGTGTCCCATATGGCTGTTCTGAACATAACATAAGGCTTATGAAGAACAGCTCAAGGTTTAGAATCAGGCATCAGTCCTGGTTCTGATGCTCACCAGCTGTGTGACCTTGGGCAAATTACTTTACCTCTCTGAGCCTGCTTCCTTTTCTGTAAGAAGGGCATAACGGTGCTGTCAACATAAGAAATACCCAAACCCGTAGACAATTTTTATGAGTTTATTTGAGCCAAAGTGAGGACAATTGCTAGGAAGTAAAATCTCAACAGATTCAGAAAATGCTACGGAGAATGGCAGTTTCACAGGTTATTTTATTTTATTAAATTACATTTTACTGATTATGCTATCGTATTGTCCTGATTTTCCTCCCTTTGCTCCCCTCCACCCAGCACCCTCCGCTCCCTCAGGCAATCCCCCCACTATTGTTCATGTCTGTGGGTCATTCCTAGGTTCTTTGGCTGCTCCATTTCCTGTACTGTACTTACATCCCCACGGCTATCCTGTAACTACCTATTTGTACTTCTTAATCCCCTCACCTCTTCATCTATTTCCCCACAACCCCTCCCATCTGTCAACCATCAAAATGTTCTTGGTGTCCATGATTCTCTCTCTGTTCTTCTTGTTTGCTTAGTTTGTTTTTTTAGATTCAATTGTTGTTGATAGACATGTATTTGTTGCCATTTTATCTTTCATAGTTTTGACCTTCTTTTCCTTAAATAAGTCCCTTTAACATTTCATATAATAAGGGCTTGGTGGTGACAAACTCCTTTAGTTTTTTTCTTGTCTGGGAAGCACTTTAACTGCCCTTCCATTCTAACTGATATGTTTGCTGGGTAGAGCAATCTTGTCTGTAGGTCCCTGCTTTTCATGACTTTGAATACTTCTTGCCAATCCTTTCTAGCCTGCAAAGTTTCTTTTGAGAAATCAGCTGACGGTCTCATGGGAATTCCACTGTAGGTAATCAAATGCTTTTCTCTTGCTGCTTTTAAGATCCTCTCTTTAACCTTTGGCATTTTAATTATGATGTATCTTGCTTGGAGTGGGCCTCTTCGCACCCATCTTGTTTGGGACTCTCTGTGTTTCCTGGACTTGCATGTCTATTTCCTTCACCAAATTAGAGAAATTTTCTTTCATTATTTTTTAAAATATATTTCCAAATCTTGCTCTTTCTCTTCTCCTTCCGACACCTATATGATGCCAATGTTAGATTTCTTGAAGTTGTCCCAGAGGCTGCTTACACTATCCTCATTTTTTTGGATTCTTTTTTCTTTTCGTTGTTCTGATTGGTTATTTTTTGCTTCCTTATATTCTAAATCATTGATTTGATTCTTGACCTCATTCACCCTACTGTTGTTCCCCCGTAAATTGTTCTTTATTTCAATTAGTGTATCCTTTCCTTCTGACTGGATTTTTTTTTATGCTGTTGAGGTCCTCACTAAGTTCCTGGAGCATCTTTATAAGCAGTGTTTTGAATTCTGCATCTGATAGATTGCTCAACTCCATTTCATTTAATTCTTTTTCTGGAGTTTTGAGCTGTTCTTTCATTTAGGCCACGTTTCTTTGTCTCCTCATTTTGGCAGCCTGCCTGTGTTTGTTTCTATGTATTAGGTAGAGCTTCTATGACTCCCTGTCTTGGTCATGTGGCCTAATGTAATAGGTGTCCTGTAGGGTCCAATGGCACAGCCTCCCCAACCCCCAAGCTGGGTACTTGAGGTGCACTCTTTGTGTGGGGTGAATATACCCTCCTCTTGTAACTGAGCCTTGATTGCTATTGACAGATCAATGGGAGGTATTTACCCAGGCTTCTACCCAGGCCAGTCAGCTGCAAGAAGAGGCTATGACTACTGAACACCAGTCTCCACCCTCTGTGGAGGATCAGCTGCGCCGAGGCAGGGTGGTGGTGCTCCAACATAGTCTGCAGTTGTCCACCTTGGTGTGCAGGCTCTGGAGTTTCCTGCGTGGCGCAGGCCAAGATTAACCTGGACATTTGTTTTGCCCAGGCCACCCTGCCTGAGCTTTAAAGCAATCTGAGACAGCTGCTAATTGTGATGGGCTGGGAGATTCCCAGGGGAAGCCAAGCTGTGAATCTGGATTGGCTGCTGCTAGTGCTGGACCTGGGGCTCCCTGAGGCCACCTGCTGCTTGTTTGATAGGATTTAGGAAGCTGTGCAGCATAAGCCAAGACCAGCCATTCATATGGAAAAGCAGCTTGGGTGAGCCCATAAGTTGGGTGGAACAGAGTCTCTGGGTATGTAGGGTGGGAGGTATGCAGTGTTAGCTAGGTTGGCAGAGTCTCAGATGTGGCACCAGCCTGCTTGCTTTGTGGCTCTGTGAGGAGAGTGTTCACAACAGGGGAAATGGCTCACCTCCGTCTGGGAGGAAGCTGTCCCCCAGCTCTCACCTTGATGCCAGCCTTTCACTTTCTCCCTGTGTGCCCCTGGTGCCTTTCAGCTGCTACTCCAGTGCTGGAGCTCAGAAGAAGTGAGTCTGATTAAGTTCATGTGTGGGTTCTTTAAGAGGAATGGCCTGGGACTCCAGCAATTTCTTCCACTGACTCAGTCCTCACAGGTTTTTGCAGCTAGCAGTCATGGGGACTTATCTTCCTGGTACTAGAACCCTGGGATGGGGGCCTGGTGTGGGACTGGGACTCCTCACTCCTAAGATATCCCTCCTGAATTTTTATCCACTGCATGTGGATGTGGGAGCAGCCCGTTTCATGTCTTTGCCCCTCCTACCAATCTGGATAGATGTGGTTTAATTCCATAGTTGTCAGATTTCCATTCAACTAGATTTCTGATGGTTCTGAATGACGGCTGTTCTATATTTTAGTTGTAATTTTGATGTGGTTGTGTGAGGAGGTGAGCCGTGTTTGGCTATGTCACCACCTTGACTGGAAGTCCACAGGTTATTTCATACATTAGAGTCAAAGGAGGAGGAGTAAGGAGGGTTACATGAAACTCATTGGTGGTAGGTTAGGGGGGAGGAAGAAAGCTATGCAAGAAAATCTCTGGGATGGGGTCAAAAGTAAAGCAGAGAACATACTTCTTTTATATTGGTAGGTATAGGATAATTAACAGTTAACATTCACAGCATATAGGGATGGTATTTGGGGAACAAGATTACAATGAGGGGTTCTGTCTCTGGTGTGTGTGTGCCCTGGGGGGTCTGGAAAAGGAGATTACTTTGGCATCTCAAAGTTATGTTATCCTAGATGCAGAAAAACAATAGACAAGCTCAGTTAAGGTAAAGACTGACCTTTGTCAAGGAAGCTACAGGCCTTGGGTATGACTACCCACCATGACTCACTTTTAAGAAGTTTTAATTTCAGACCATCCCACGTGGCTACTTTCAGTCTGAGTTTGTAAGGCTGGCCATCCAGGTCTTCCCATGAGCTTGTCAGGTTAATACGTGGCCCTTTTTCATCCACAGTACCTGACTGCTAGGATGGTCACGAGAATTTGACGAGTTAACTCACCTTTTAAGTGATGTCTGCTGTATTGTGAGAGTTCAGGCAACATCACTATTATTAGTCACTCTGGGAACAGCTCTGGATGCAAGTCCCTGCTAGAGGCCTTGACTGCAGTAAGTCCTAGCTCCAGGCCAAGCCCTTTCCAACTAGGCTGATGTCAGAATTCTAAATTGGAAGTCCACATCCTGCCATTGTCCCTAACACCATGGCCTCAAGGCAGGGAGATGATGTCATGGGAACGTTTGTCCTGAAAGGATGGGCAAGCATGTGTAGGGGGTCCTTCATAGGGCAGCCCTTTTCTCTGACTCCTGCTTGGGCCAGAAGTTCCAGGGGTTTCCAAAGATCTTTCTTTCTTTCTCATATGCTTCTGTCTGATTTGAACATTGTACAGGGAGCATATATTACTTGCATGGTCGCAAATGAACAAGAAGGCTATTTTCATTTTGAAAAACCAATCCGGAGCCAGCTTGCACCCTTCTAGATTCCCAGGGTCAGTTTCTGACCTATCTGGGTCACTTGCTCCTTGGCACGGCTCTCTGTGAAAATAATAGAACAGGGAGCCTCTGGTTCCTTCAGCTGCAGACTACTGCGACTCTGACGTGAAAATAAGAACACTACCTCCCTCCTAGGGCCAAACGAGCCACAGACTTCTTAGCAAAGTGCCAAGCACATAATGAGCACTCAGTACATGGAAACTATTGTTACACATGAGTGTTCACTGTGTCCTGTGCCAAATACCTTGCATGCTTTATTTTATTTAAACTGCAGAAGAATCCAAGAGGCAGGCTCCCATTTTACAGATGAGGAAACTGAGACTCAGAGAGGTGAAAGGACTTCCCCAAAGTTATGAAATCAAACCACATTGTGACTTTTGCCTGGTATGCCCTTTCCCCAAGTCTGAATTCAGCCCCATGTCACTTCCCTGAGGGGCCTCTCTGTTAGCCGATTCTCTCTAACTTTGCTTTGGGCTCTTTGACCCTGTCTTCACATTTAACTTGTCTGGGAGCTTTCAAAAATCCTGTTCCCTGGCTGCATCCAAATGAATCACAGGGTCTGGGGGGTGGGACACAGGCATTGGTATTTTAAAAATCTTCCCAGATCACTATAGCGATAGGCTGGGGCTAAAGATGGCTGCGATAGATGATTACCCAACGAAGGAGTAAAGGTGGACATTTCTCCTCGACATCTTATGTGTCTTTCTGACATCCCTGGTATTTGACTCTTAAGGTTTGGAGAGCATTTCTGTTCTACCTGCTCTTGATAGTCCCTAAGAAAAACCAACACTGAGGCAACCAATATGTGGTTCAGCAGGTGAATGGATAAATCAACCATGGTGCTTCTAGATGATAGAATATTATTCAGCACTAAAAAGAAATGAGCTATCAAGCCATGAAAAGATATGGAGGAAATTTAAATGGAGATGACTAAGTGAAAGAAGCCGATCTGAAAAGGTTACATACTGTAATGATTCCAGCTACATGACATTCTGGAAAAGGCACAACCATGGAGACAGTAAGGACCAGGGGCTGTGGAGGGGATGAAGAGCTGGAGCACAGAGGATTCCTAGGGCCGTGAGGTTACCCTGTACGACAGCATAATGATGGATACCCGTCCTTACACAGTTGTTCAGAC
Source organism: Carollia perspicillata (assembly GCA_004027735.1). NCBI lineage: Eukaryota > Metazoa > Chordata > Mammalia > Chiroptera > Phyllostomidae > Carollia > Carollia perspicillata. Next base: position 13,576 of record PVKM010020621.1, read on the forward strand.
CCATAGACTGTACAAGCCAAGAGTGAACCCCAATGTAAACCATGAACTTTGGGTGATTACGATGTGTCAGCGTGGATTTATCATTCGTAACAAATGTACCACTCTGGTGGGGGATGTGGATAATGAGGGAGGCTGTGCATGTGTGGGGGCAGGTGGGTACGGGAAGTCTCGGTCCCTTCCTTTCAGTTTTGCTATGAACCTAAAACTGCTCTTAAAAGAATAAAGCTGTTTTTATTTTTAAAATTCATTGTTGGACAAGTACTTCCAACTCATTCATTCATTCATTCATGGGGCCTGGCCCAGTTGAATAATGGGAGGTCGATGTGCGCTACCAGCTCAGTGGCTTCTGCTGGGTAACACTGGGCAAAGTCTGTACCTTTTCTGTGCCTTAATGAGTTCCTCCACATCCAACATCAATGAGGTGCCTGGGTTTCAAGCCCTATGGCCATTACAGGCAGGCTGGGCATTCTGGGGCCCGAGCCTGCGGGCCTCTGTGGTGTGAGAAGACTGCACAACTTGGGCAGCAGGGTTGTCTGGCACCAAGAGAAAACCTTGTGCAAAAGGGAGGAGGAAAAGGTCTCCCAAGTCCCTGGAGGAAATCACTGTGGTCAGTGGAGAGGGAGGAAATGGTGGTGCATGTGTGTATTCAAGTCTCAGATACATGTGATCATGTATGTGAGACTGGAGGGGGTGTCTCTGAGGGTGTGAGTGCCAGGAGTATGTGTATGTGCAATGGAGTGTGCACATGTGACTGCTTATGTGCAAGTATGTGTGTATGTGTATGTGAATTTGCACGAGGATGTGGTGTTTATATGAGGATACAAACATGTGACTGTGTAAGTCTATGCATATATGTAAATTGTGGGTGGGTATGCAATGGATCTATGTATAATGTGTGACCATGAAAGCATCTGTGTATTTGTGTGTACATGAGGGGGCGTGTGTTACTAGCTGGATGTTGGTTGGCAAGTTGTTTAACCTTTCTGTGCCTCAGTTTCCCTATGTCTAAAATGAAGGTAAGTACTTACCAGGGTGGATTAAAGGAGGCCACAAGTTCTTTGCCACTCCTACCACTCATTGACAGGTAAGGGGAGGGTCCATGTCAGTTCCTCTTGAACCTGGGCTGGACTTGTGACTTGTTCTAACCAGAAGAATCTGGGCCTTGGGAGATCACAGTTCTGCATTAGCACACACAGAACACTGTCTCTCAGAACCCAGCGCCTGTGCTGTGAGAATCTAGTACCAAAAGGTGAGGCCACGCGTGGAGGGACACTTAGGCACGCTGGTCGTCAGTGCCATCTGAGCTCACAACCCACAGCAGCACCACCTGCCTGCCGTGGGAGCAGGCCCTCTTGGACAGAATAATCCGTCTCAATCAATCTTCACAAGACTGTGGTCCTAGCTGACATTAGGAGCAAAACCATCAGCAGGTCTCAGTGAACACACAGAATTGTGAGAGAATAGTGGTGGTTGTTTTTAAACCATTAAGTTTTGGGATGGTTAGTTATGTAGCAAACTGTAGACAAAAGTTTGCTGCCACAAATCCAGTGCCAACAGGAGTTCCCAATCTGGAGTGCAATAAAAGGAGAGACTTTATTCAAATCAACAGTATGCACCTGGCCAGGTAGCTCAGTTGGTTAGAGCGGCATCCTGATACACCAAAGCTGTGGGTTTGATCTCCAGTCAGGGCACATACAAGAATCAACCAGTGAATGCACCAATAAGTGGAACAACAAATTGATGTTTCTCTTTCTCCATTCCTTTATTCTCTCTAAAATCAATAATTTTTTTAAAAAAGTTGTAAACTAGGCGAACAGAAGAAACCAAAAGTACATTCCTCCAGACAAAGAGGAAGCCTACATATACAGAGAAAGGGCCAGTTTTGGTTCCTGATTGGCCCATTTTTATACAAATAGAGGATCTTAATTTGCACAGTTTGATTGGTCCAAATTGCACTATCTAGATTGGTCAGGATAGTGTGTCCTGATTGGTCAGTTATTATGGTGCCACTCTGGTCAGTAAAGATGCAAATTAGGACATTGCTGTGCAGCTCCAATTTGATGTGACTGGTCTCAGTCCACTGGTTGAAATATGATACCAGACACTCTGTTTTAAGGGTCTGCATAGCTGGCAGGAATACAGAGCAGTAGCCTTGGCAGCCTAGTCTGTGGCTTTTCCCTGAAATGCAGCATGCATGAGAGGTCCTCTATAAACAACAACTGCTAGACTGATTATAAATTTGGGACCAGTTAACCACAGGAGTCCTTTTTGACAGGTATATTCCTTCTCAGAGTCAAGAAAATAGATAACTGATACTTTGTAGAGCTTTTAAGCACTTAGAGGAGTAGGCAAACTTCCTCTCAAGAGCAGGGCAGTAAATATTTCAGGTTTTGCCTCTGCTGTTGTAGCACAGAAGCAGCCACAGATAACGACTAGTGATGTCAGTGGAAATCAGGCTCTTCCACGGGATTGTGAGGAAAGCATTCCAAGGACCCATGAGCTGGAGATTCTGATGAGGCAAGATGAGTTATTTGTGATGCAAGATCAAAAGAGTGCCCCTGGGTTTCCAATGTCCCATCTCTGTCTGTCCTGCTATGGAAAATGTCCCACCATGTCTTCAGCGAGGCAAAAACAAAAGTCAATATCCAGAGTTTCTGTTTCATATTGAAGCTTAGTCCTCTGGAGCCCATGCAGTCTGCCGCGGGCCCTGGTAGCTGCCAGACCCACATGGTTGCATGCTCCCAGGCAAGAGAGAGACTGTGCAAACACAGGGGTGAGTGCTGGTCACTGAGCAAGAAACAGAGAGAAAGTGCTCCTTTGTTTCCCTAGGATTATATTAGCCTGGATTTGGGATGAACTAGGTGCTTTTTTCAAAATAACCAATCAACTTTCCAAGCTTTCGTGGGCTTTTGATGGGTCCACTCCCTAGTCAGATTGACAGGTCAAGCACCTCTCCCTGTGCCCCCAACAATCTGGTACTGGAGAGGGGGGAGTGTTAATCCCCTTGGTGGGGCAATGCTATGATCCTCTGGGGTGTGAAGCTGTAGCTTCCCGGTGAAGCAAACAGGCTCTTGCTCCCCAGTCTATTAAGCTCAATGTCTTATTCCCCTTGCTCCCTTTATTAATAATTAGCTAACTACCTACAACAACACTGTTATTGGGAAGACCTGAGTTAGGGGATTCCCCTCCTTGGTTCTTTCCTTCCTCCCAAGAGAAGAATTCAAGCAAGAGACAACACATATAGTAGAAATGAGATAGCAAGTTTATTTATGAAGTACACTTGAGCAAAAGGCTGCAAGCAGGCACTCAGCAAGTAGGCACTTAGCTCATCTGAGTGCCTCACATATATTGGAAAATGAAGCTGCAAGTTTGTCTGTACGCTTCAGCAAAAAGATGCAAGTGGGCACCCAGCTGAGTGCCCAGACCATCGGGACTCTAGGAGTTAGTTCCATACTTTAGCCAGCTTGTAGGCACCCCTCCTCTTCCCCCTTCCAGACCTTGAGATCAGTATACAGTTACAGAGTCTTTCTTTCTCAGCAAATAGGTTCTAAGCTAGTGAAATTGCTAGAGGCTTCCTTTCCCAGCACACAGAACTTCAAGGACCCCCCCCTTCCTCCTGCACTATGATAGCTTTGGTCATGATATTCACAATGCCTGTCAACCTTACTGGAACAGGCTCAAGACTGCTGAATCAACAGGTAAGACATGTCTCCCTCCCCCTTCCTGCCTTGGTTCACTACCTATCCTGCCTAATGACACTAGGATTGTTGCAATGATCAACGGAGAATGGTTTGTGTCAATAAATATGCACAGCTATGTTCCAATAAAACTGTTTACACAAACAGGTTGGGCAGGCTAGATTTGGCCCACGGGCAATCGTTTGCCTAGACCTAGAAAACTGCCTGGAACACATTAGTGCTATAAAAGTGTTAGCTATCAGTGTATATGCGCAAGTTCAGGAACATGGCTGTCCATGCATGCATATATGTACACACATGTCTGTATGGGAAGCATTATGTGTGAATGAGTGTAAATGTGTCCATGTGCCTAATCTGTTTAGTCCTGTAAAAACAAAGCAATAAGCTTGGACCAGCCAACATTTCAAGGCAGTTATCTCTGGCCTTCCTGCTTCTGTTCTGGAGAGAAAGGGAAGAATCTTAGAAAGTCACGAGAAGAAAGAACTGGTGTGTCCCTGTCCATCTGGGTTAAGTGTGAAGGGAAGCCACCGTTGGTGCCCAGGCTACTGTAGGGCCAGCAGCCCACAGCTTCTCTTCTACAGAAAGGAGAATGAGATCAACCCTCTGTGGGGAGAGGGAGGGGACACTGTAAAACTGAAAAGGGAACTCTGGAGCTTTTAAGGAAGGGTTTGGGGGTTGGGAGGAAAGCTATCCCTCCTCCTTGGTTGGTTAACTTTTCCAAGCAACTTGTAAACATCTGCCTGCTGGTTTCATTTTGATCTCCCACTGTGGGACTCATGAGGGGCTACTTCCTGCATGACTAACCTCCTTGGCTGGGTTTGCAAGGGCCAGAAGTGCTGTAAGTGTTCCTTTAGGAAGCAGCCAGTATAGATTCAAATCCCTGTCTGCACTTAGTTTGCCAAGTGGCCTTGGGGCATGCGGCCTCATTTTGCTGAGCCTCAGCTTCCTCATCTGTAAAATGTAGATGATATTTAGGACCACTTCCTAGGACGACTGCCATAATCATCTGAGGACGGGATGAGCTCTGCATGCAGTAAGTGCTCTGCAAGGTGACACCCTGAGACAGACCCGCGTAGTTCAGTGTGCTGGGCTTCAAGATTCCAGAGAAGCCGCCCTAATCTCTTGGGGCTTCAGTAATGTCCCTTCTCATTGACGGTGTCTAAGAAACCTGTTTTTTTTTTCCTTCAATGCATTCATCTCTGTTATTCAGCACTAATTGGCATGCTTGTTTGACATGCATGTCTCCTCCAGCAGACTGGAAGCTGCAGACAAATGACTTGGTGAACATTTTGCTAACCACTCTGTCCTGGTGCCAGCACAGGGCCTGGCACATAGATGGCACTCAATGATTATTCACTGAATGAGTGAATGGAGATGGAGCACTTCATAATTTGTAATTCCCTGCAGTCCTAGGGAAGAGTACTTCTTCCCATTTTTAATCAACACATTAATTTGAGGGGCTTCCAATGGGGTCTTCCAGAATGAGGTTACGATAGGAGCCTTCTGCAGCATCCTGTTGCGTTAGTTAGGTTAGGTGGGGTTATGCTGTGGTATCAAAAACCCCAATGTTTCTCTTCAGAGGCCTAACAACACAAATGCGCATTTCTCACTCATGCAGAGTCCAGTATGAACCAGGTGATCAAGGGCAGCTGTTTTCTTCAGTGACTCAGTTCCATCTGGTGATGCTGCCACCTGCACACTTGGCCTTTATTGCCTCTGCAGGATCACGCACAAGTCCCTCCTGCTCACTGCTCATTGGTCAGAACCAGTCACTCGGCCCTGCTAACTGTAGGGGTCTGGGATGCAGGAGGCTCCTCAAGGGTATTAAGCAAGCAGAAGTGCCTGTGCCACATGTGGGAAGCACTCAGATGTCTTAGATGGTCTTTGGGGCTGGGCTTAGTAAGATGATACCCAAATACATTTGGAAGGTTCGAAAAGTGAAGATTCCTACTAATTCTAATTAGACTGCTTTTGAAAATCAGGCATTTGTCAGAGGGAAAATAATCAATCATCACGAATTGTTTGCTTATAATATGGAGCAGTGTTTTCAGTGCAGTTTCTTACCATGCAAGACCCTGAGGGTTCTTCGTCTCCAAATGCCACGCCATTTTTCTACGGGGTTGAAATGTGTTTTAATGGTTTTGTTTTGATAACGGCCAACAGTTGCCCATCAGAGGCACAGCTCCTAATTCGAGGAGACCAATGATTAAATAAACCATGGAGATAAAAATTTTTGATGAGATTAGGCCCTTAAAAGGTTTTTAGTTTGAGTCTGGCGCTCAGTAGGCCTTCTAATTTCCCCCTACCCCAGCTTCACTGGAAGGTATCTTGATGGACTTCAGTTTCTTTAAAGGGCTAGCTCAAAGTCCCTGCATCTAAAGACGGTGGGAGTGGAGAGGAAGGAGACTGAGACAAAGTGTGGGCAAAACCATTGAATATTCATGAAAAGAGCCAGCATTTTGTGAAGACAGGCTCTATCTGATACGTATTTTCTCCAGGCTAGGCTAAAAGAATGAGGTTACTGTCCCTCCAAATACAGAGGCTTTTCTTTGCTGAGAAATATCAGGATGACTCTGATGGTTTTTATTTTTTCAAAATATTTTTCATTGTTTCCATCTCCCTGGGGTTGAAGAAAAGAGGAACTGCTAATAGGCTTAAATCCTATGCCTACTTAACAATGAGATTTTGCCTTGTGTCTCTTCAGCTAGAGTTCCATCCTAGGATTTTATTCCTGCCCCACTCCACCCGCCCGCCCCTTCAGTTGTCTATCTCTACCACAAACCCAATGTCATACCCACCAGCGGGTGGTTTCCAAAACACCTAGTGTGGAAATCACAGGTTCTCTACTGAAAAGTTCGAAAGGGCTATCTGATCTACATCGGTGGTTCACAACCTTAGCTGCAGTCTAGAATTATCCAGGGAGCTGCAAAAAGCACCCATGCCTGGGCTGCAACCCCTGAGTCTGACTCATTCGGCCAGAGTGGGGTCATGAGCATGGATAATCTTACAAAGCCCCTTGTACATTATCATAGGTCCAGGATTGAGAATTACTAGTTCGAGCTTTCTTCTAGGACTCAAACAATGCAAATCAAATTTCATTTGAGAAATGAAATGGGGCAAAAGCTTGTAAGAAGATGACACAATTTGAAAGAAAGAGATGTGGGGGTGATCCTCCCTTCCGAGAACATGTACGATAACTATTCACAACTGTAGTCCTGTGGGAAGGGAGGCTTTATGGTGGGGAGGCACTGGGCAGAATGCCCAAGGGTGACTCCTCTTAAGAAATGGATTCCAGAGCAGGGCCCTGGCCGGGGAGCTCAGTTGGCTAGCACGTCTTGATACGCCAAGATTCCGGGTTCAATCTCCAGTAAGGGCACATGCAGGAAGTAACCAATGAATGCGTAAATAAGCGGCATAACAAATTTCTCTCAAATCAATAAAACCTATAATAGGAGGTACTATCACCCTCATTTTGAAAATCAGAAAACTGATGTCTAGACAACTCAACTGACTTGCCTAAAAGATTATGGCCAGTGAATGACAGAGCTGAGACTTCAGTCCTAACATTTGCGGAGCATTTAAATATATGCTAGAATTAAGGCAAGTATAAATTACATAATTACAGTGTTATAAATTCTCAAATTACTTCTCACCTCTTTGACATAATCTACTATTTATTTCTAGCATTTATATAGCAGAATCTTATTTGCCCACAAATACCCATTCTTCCTGCATATTTTGCTTAGGGCTGCTGTATGACAGGTGCCAGGCACTCTTTCCCAGCTTCCCTGGCTGCTAAGAGTAGTCATGTGACACCTGGCCAATGAGAGGTCAGAGGAAGTCTACGGAGTTCCCTAATCCATCTTCTCTTCTCCATGCCTGTAGCACGCGGTATGGGATCTTGACATGACAAGCATAAGGGTAAAATGAAAATGGCAGAGCAAAACACTGCCCTGATTCATCCCTAAACTGCTGGCTGCCTATCACCAGGCTTCTGGCTGACAAGGAAACATAAGCCTCTATTTGTTTGTCACCATAGGTTAGGTTTTTGTAAGTTGTGGCCAAATGTACTCCTAAGTGATACTGCTTCCTAAATGGCCTCCATCACTGTTGTCCTGTTCCTTTAAAGGTGAACCCAATGCTCACCAGCTTAATACCAGTCAGCATCTGACTGAAGCTGAAGCTTAGCCATGTCAGGGATGCTGAATCAGTGTCTTAATTGTATTAACCTTTGAGACCTGTGGCACTTCGTCACCTGAATCAGCACTTTAGTTTTTGCAGCTTCCATTTGCTTTTACAAGATAAGGTCAAATACGGGAACATGGTCCAACAGCTGTGTAAACACAGTGCTCAAAGATGGCAATACTGCCACCACCAACCATAGACTGAGAGGCCAACACCCCACTGTGCTTCAGCTGCCAAGGGAAACCGGGGTTCACTGTGGGGAAGGTGGTTCACCGCCAGGCGAGCGCTTGTATCGAAGTCCGGCTGTTCGAAAGTTGAATGCACAGAAGTGAAGGACAGCCTGTATTTACTCTAGTTGGCAGCCCTAGCATGCCAGATTTTTTAAAGAGCTTCCAAATCAGTTAGCTGAGCAAGAAACTACCACTAACTCAGAAGTTTAAAACAATGTCTATTATTGCGATGGTCCAGCTGAGTGGTTCTGCTGACCTGGGCCAAGTTTAGCTGGTCTTCGACAGGCTCGTACAAGTGTTTCAGTCTGTTGACACATCAGTTGTGGGGTAGAAAGGGATTGTGGGGCTGGTCTGGGATGGCCTCACTCACCTGTCTCACAGGTGGCTGGCTATCAGCTCTGGTGACAGGGCTGGTTGGGTCACGTGTTCTCATCCTCACGTGGTGGTGACAGGCTTCCAAGGGATCGGGTGCAGGCAAGGTGTCTTGAGGCCTGGGCCAGGAACTTTGGTCTTGCACAATGTCTTTCGTGGTATTATATTGATTACCATTACCATATTTTGCCATGTGTAACGAGCAGTGTTTTGCCCACATTTTTTAGGGAAAATGCATATTATACCCATGCATATTATACATGGGTATAACGATTACACACCGTGGGTGTAAGAATCCCGTATACAACACACACAAAAACGTGGGTGCACATTGTACATAGGAGTGCATTACACACAGCAAAATACAGTGTATTGGGCTGTATCAGAATGTGTGCCACCACATTCTATTGACTAAAGGGCCACATTCTAGTTTCGAGAGGTAGGCAAAAGGTCCCCTTCCCACCTCCCTTCTTGATGGGAGAGACTGCACAGTCACTTTGCAAAGGGTGTGGGTATAGGGAGAGCTGGAGAGCAGGGGCTATTTTTATAATCAGTCTACCACAGTGCCCAGACTGAGAGCTTCTCATACAGGGGAACAGCATGGGCATCAAGGAAAGAGATGAACAAAATCTGGCAGCAGAGAGATGGACAAGATGGAAACAATCTTGCAGTGGAAAAAGAATGAGCAGAAAAGGGAGCAGAGGAAGAGGCCGTAGACACTGACTAAATGGCAATTCTGTTCTGAAAATTCTTTCTGCACTGACTTGTACCAGGTGCTTAATACAAGTATATGTCAAGCACTTTGGAGGTACGAGCTCATTTAACCCCAAATTACTCCTGTGAGAAATATTCTGTTGAGAATCCCACTTACAGAGGAGAGACTTGAGATTCAGAGAGCATTAGGTAACTTGCCGAGAGGGACCCAGATGAGAAACAGGAAGCTAGTCTTGAAGACAGGTCTCGGCATCAAAGTGCTGGCCCTAACTGTGGCACTGCTCTGTATCTAGGGTAACTTGTCTCTCTGTCCCTACTTCAGACCCACGCGCCCCGCCTGACCCAGGCCTGGATCGCTACAGCATCTGACGACTTCCAGTTGGATTACTTCCAGCCAACCTTTTCTGCAGAGAGCCAGAGAGTAAACATTTTCAGTGTTGTGTCCCAATTGCTCAACTCC